>JBANCZ010004143.1:0-10835 GCA_037040025.1 Sphaerogastrella javana | reverse complement strand
ATTATCGATAACCGATTTCTCAAATAAATATAGATAATCGATATCGTTAATCGCTAACATTATCTATTATCGATATACAGAATGTGTATAATATAATTTTGGATATATGTTCCGAAGCACTACCGCCGCCCCTGGCCGCCACACGTCCGCCGCTGGCCACCGCTCTGTCGCTACTGGCCGCCGCAGGCCATCGTTAAGCCGGTGCTGGCCGCCGCTCAGCCGCCGTTCAGCCACAGCTGGCAGCCGCTCAGCCGACGCTCTGCCGTCGCTCGGCCGCCGCTCAGCCGACGCTCTGCCGTCGCTCTGCCGCCGCTGGCCACCACTCAGCCGCCGCTGACCACCACTCTGCCTCCGCTCAGTCGCTCTGCCTGCGCTCAGCCGCTCTGCCGCCGCTCAGTCGCTCTGCCGCCGCTCAGTCGCTCTGCCGCCGCTCAGCCTCCGCTCTGCCACCGCTGGCCACTACTCTGCCTGCGCTCAGCCGCTCAGTCGCTCTGCCGCCGCTGGCCACCTCTCTGGCTCTGCTCTGCCTCTGCTCAGCCGCCGCTCTGCCGCCGCTGTTATTTAAATAAATAACATTTTTAAAATAAATAAATACAATTTTTAGAAAAACCAAATCCTGAACGAAACCGAAACCGCAACCCAATCAAAATTCAGGAACGAAGCCGAAAACGAAACTGAAACGTCTGGTAAAACCGAAACTGGAACGTTATTTGAATTCGGTTTTATACCCTGTTTTAAAGGACAGTTACAGAAACTGATGTGGGAACATGTATACCTATAGCTATAGCTATAAACATCTAAATACATATTGTACAGATGTATGTTTAGATGTATGTTTAGATGTATGTAAAGATGTATATATAGATATATGTATATTTGTGTGTATTGATGTATGTATAGATGTATGTGTAGACGTATGTATAGATGAATGTATATGTGATTATATAGATATATGTATAGATGTATGCGTAGATGAAGATATTACTATATATAGATATTACTATATATAGACTATAGACTCGTATGTAAAAAAGTATGTATAGATGTAAATAAAGAGGTGTGTATACTTGTATGTATAGTGTTATCTGTAGATGATGTAGATGTATGTATAGAAGTATGTACAGATGTATGATTAGTTATAAGTATAGATGTATGTATGTAGTTATGAGGCTATATGACTATAAATTTCTATAGGCTTATGTATAGATGCATGTGTTGAATGTATCTATACATACAAAAGGCGCATATGTCTGATGCGTATAACCGATTAATAAATATGTACATTTATGCCGATCTATGTATATGTGTGTGTGTGTGTATAAAATTTAATTTAAATGCTTCCTATGCCATTTAAGGGCCGAGTATTACCGGAGTAATTCCATCCAGAATCTTTTCGCGCTCGCTTTTATGGCCGTATAGAGTGTGCAAAATTGGCCACAAATCGTGCGAAAATTGCCAGCTCATAAACATATAAGCACATACATATGCTATACATATATATATATATATATATGTATATGTATATACACACACATGGGTGTTTGTGTGTATGTATCTGTGTACCACGTTTGCCACCTTTTAACGTTTGGCGGCAAAAATATCTATGCAGAAAATGTCAATTAATTTAACGCTTTTATTGCATATTTGCCACACGACTACATTAACACTTGAGCCCAGCCATAATTCACAAATGTCTTCAAATGATTTACTTAACTTGGGACGTGTCTCCCCTATATGCATACGTGTATAGATTCAAGATATTGATATTATGACTTAGACAAGGAAGCAGTTCAGCCTCATAATACCATCAATAGAGTTTCCTAATGTCGCCTTTAAAATACAATTTAAAAAAATACCAAAAAAAAGTTCGAAAATTCCATTCAAAATTTAAAAAAATATCGAAGCCCTTGTAATCTATCTGAACCTATCAGTATTGTCGGTTGCGTTTCATGATGATGAAATGAAATGAAATGATGTTGAAATGATCTTTTGTATTACATATTGTTCACACTTTCAAAATCTGCATTGAAATTGACTTTAATGAATATTCAGTAGATCAACACTTTAAATTGATTAAAACTTTATTGTTTAAATTGATCCAAGTTTTTGCAAATGTGACTTTAGTGCTAATGATTTATCATCATCTTTATGGTATAGATATTATAATGTGTTATATAACCAATTCTCAATGCGTGCCTGGAAAAATTTGTTGAAGCTTTCCGCTAAAATCATTTGGTTTTCAGTTTTCAATTTTCATTTTACACTTTTCAGTTTTGCTTTGTTTTTTTTTTTTTTTTTTTGGTTTTGTTCGCTTTTTGGTTTTCAATAGTAGCAAAATAATGGAGAACATTAGCACTCGGCATTGGCTGTGTTAAGCATTTTCTAATGGCAATTGAGTGGTAGCTCGGGAAAAAAAAGAAACCATTTAGGCCACAAACAAACGGGGGAGACACATAGACAAACCGATAGCCTTGATAAAGGGGCACTTCAATTAGCACTTCATCTGTCTGAGCTCATATGCTCGCCACTCATTGCTCATAGTGTTGGGTGCCCAGTGGCCGGTGCCTGGTGGCCGTTGCCCCGTGCACGGTGTTGGGTGCTCGGTGGTCGGTGCTCGGCAATCGACACTTGGCTGCTCGGAAGTGGCAGCTCGGTAATTGCAAATTGATTTTGCCATATGCATTAGTTGATACATTAATAATTATGCTTTTCACTTGTCGGTCATTTCAAGTGCTTGGAATCGATGAGGCACGACACGTTGCCAGTGCGGCTCTTGGTGGCAGCTTAGGCGCCAACAATGGCATTAAGTGATTTCATTTAGCCCTTGGCGAGGGAGTGAGGGTATCCGAGGTAACAGCGATAATAGAGCGAACCATTTCGCAAGGGGGGGGGGGGGAATGGAGGGTTCATAAAGCGCTTGAGACAAAACAGCAGTCGGGCAGCTAAAGAAGGCCAAAAATAATCGAGCAGACACAGCACAGCACAGCAAGGGCTAACGGGTTGGCCAACAACAAACAGGAACAACATCAGCAACAACAACAACAACAACAACAAGTCAAGTGGCAAAAAGACAAGAGCAGCAACTGCGAAAGCAGCAAGGACAAGGACAAGGACAATGAGGAGAAGGACAAGGACAATGAGGAGGACGATGAGTAGGACGATGAGGCTGAGACTGAGACTGAGACTGAGACTGAGACTGAGACTGAGACTGAGACTGAGACTGAGACTGGGGCTGAGACTGAGACTGAGACTGAGACTGAGACTGAGACTGAGACTGAGTCTGAGGCACATAAAAACCACTATAAACTTTATTAATTTTAATTAAAAACACTACACTCATTCAGAGAGTTAAATTCCCGTGCACATCTTTTACCAGTGTGCGTGACCATTGGGCAATGTTTTTGTTCTTCTTGTTGCTGTTGCTTTTGCTGTTGGCTCCTTGCTGCGTGTTGTAAAGCCGCAGAACGCGTCCTGGCCAGCAGGCGGTGAGCAGTTAAAAACAGGAAAGCCATCAAAAGCATAACTACAAGTCGAAACCTCGATGCACTTTAACTGGCTTAACTTAAGTCCAAGCTTATGTTCTGATTAAGTTGCATTTGCATTCGCATTCTACCGAAATATTCTTAAATTCCAGTTTCCAGTTTAAGGTTCCTTTAAGATTTACATTGAAAATTGACCTATTTAATCATTTGAATCGATCATGAATATAGTTTGTAGTTTTTCATTGTTTTACTCTCTGCTAATTAAGATGGAAAACTATATAAATGTTTCCATTAGGAATTCATATGGCATGATATGTTTATGGATTTATGCAAATTGTTCATTCAACATGCGCTTAGAAATGCTAAACAACCCAAGGTGTTAGTGTATTATAATGAAGCAGCAGCAAGTGAAAAATCTGGCAAAAGTTTTTGCCCAAAAGGCGTAAGACGTTCAGCAGGATTGTCGAGAATGGCCTGACGGGTCTACCCGGGGGCTATAAGGGGTGGATGGGTCAGCGATTCGGTCGGTTTGGGTTCGGTATTCTGGGTACGGTGTTCGGTGTACGGGGTACGGGGTTCGGGTTTCGGGGTTTCGACAAAACTAAGGGCTTGGGGTCGCCGTTGCGAGTTGCTTATTTATTGTTTTGTCGGTGCGCGGCAGTTGGCCGCTTAATGCCATAAAAAACAAAGGTGCCACGGCGATAAACAATAAAGAAGAAGCTGGTAGATGGCACTGGGTGTTGGTTGGGGCGGCGGACGGTTTGCGACCAGTGGCAATGCCAAACGTTTTATGCAAATTTATGACTTAAAAAACAATTTTTTTTATTATTAATTTTAAATAGCCACCAAAAAAAAAAAAGAATATATATATATATAAAGGAATAAACAGTATACAACAAATGCGGAATATATGATACGAAAGTAATGGTAGACTCATTCACACTTATTCATTCGCTGTTTCACACTCATACGCATACGCACACACTCACGCACAATCACAATCACGCTTGCACTCGCACCCACACTCACAGTTACGCTTGTGTTTGATATTCAGACTGGCACTCATGTTCTTAAGCTACTTGGATTCGGCACTGTGCCGGCGTCGCATCGATGACAGCGACTCTTCGCTCGAATTTCTGGCCAGACTGTGCAGCGGCCCCAACAGGCTGAGCACGACTGGCAGCAGGATTAGTCCGTGTGCGGCTCCAATCAGCACAATGCCCAAATACATGCGGAAATAGAAGACCTGAAAGACCTGCGAGTTGGAAAACGCCAGCACCACAATGCCAGCAAATTTGGTCAGTGTAATGCCGGAGAGAACGCTGCTGCCCGTAACGCTGAGAGAGTGGAAGGCACGCTGTTGAGCGGTACCCTGTGCCTGCTTGAAGGAACGCACAATGTGCGCCACAAACTCCACACCGATGCCAACACAGACGACCAGATTGACCAGCGATATGGCATTGAGTGTTATGCCCCACGCCCACATCATGCCGCCCATATTGATCAGTATGCAAATAACCATGAAGAGCACAATTAGAGCCGATGTGATATCTAGACCGGTTAACAGTAACGTCACCGCAAATATGGCAGCCAGCGAGTATCCCAACGATATCAGGGCATCATCCCAGATCGTTAAATACTGTTCGTAAAATATGAAGAATACACAATAGGGAAACACTTCCGTCTTAACACCATTGCTAGCGAACATTGCATTTATGTCTGACTGCACACGTCGTGCTTCACGGAGCGCCGCAACGAACTTATCCGATGTGGTCGAGGTCGTTGAGTATTGCATAAAGTGTGTGTCCAGTATGGTGGCCAGACCATTATCGTCCAGTGTATAGATGACAGCCTGTAAAAGTCAATAGAAATTCGTTACTGCTTGAGTGAAGGGAACTAATAATTTGTATCTTCAAGTATGCAATTTATATTTGCGAGGAAAAACATATATTATTCGATTTTAGTTTGATTTTGATACTTACATCCGCATAGGAAGGTCGGCCAGCCTTTGCACACTCAGCATCAGGTAGATCGGACAGGAAGAATGGCACGTATTTGTCAAATGTATCGGGACTGGGCCTCAAGCCATCTTCCGTAAAACTGCGCTCACACGGCACACAATCGTCGCTCTTGGAATCTGTGTTCAAAAATTTTCAGAGTTAGGAAATCCGTAAATAATTCTATGTGCGTTGCACTTACTACTCGGACAGAAGGCACCCGTTGTGGCATTGTATTTGCAACAATCGGTAATACCCAACCAATCGATGTAGTCATCGATCCATGAGGATGCCGGACGAGCCAAAGATGTGATATTCGGGTAGCGTGACTGAGTGTATAACTGTACAGAGAGCGAATTATCGTTACACTCGACTCCACCGCAAATGTAGTTCTGATGTTCTGGGTTACTGTAATCGAGTCCAGGCTTAAGCACCCAGTAGACAGGTGCGCCCATGGCCAGTAGTTCGTCCATATAGCGGAAATATTTGACGACATGTGAGTCTTGAGGCATAGACATCTCCTGATCCAGTCCAGGCTCAATCGAGGGCATTGCAATAAGCGATAGACAGGTGACCACTGTGAAAATTAGCAGCACGCATATTTTGACGGCTCTAAAATAAAATAAAAGAACTACATTTTTTGGACGCATGAATCAATATGAGCTGAAACATACTTCGTGAGCAGAAACGGTGCATAAAAGTTCTTGAAGAGTTTTTCAAGCATGCCAACTTCATGAGAGTGTTGCTCTGGTTTTTCTTTGCTGCGCACACAACACAGCATGTCCAGGCGTCCGTCTTGATAACGTTGCTCATCGATAGCCATCAGGGCCACAAAGGCTGTGATCTGTAGCAGAAAGTCGAACAGTATAGCAGCTGCCGCATACATGGCAAAGGTCTTCACAGCCGGCATATCTGAAATGCTGCCAATGGCAAAGCAAGCGAACTCACTGCTCGCCGTTTGAAGTATGGAGGGTCCCACTTGGCCGATGGCCTCACCGATGGCTTCATGTCTCGTCTTAAAGCTGCTATGATCTAGTCTCTGATAGGTATGCACCATGATGAATATATTGTCGACGCCCACAGCCAATACCAAAAATGGTATAACCTCGATGGCCAACATGGTCGTCGTTACACCCAGGTATCCCCAAAAGCCCAAACTGCAGAGCACTGAGGCCAGCACAATCACAATGCCACTGACAGCGAGCATAATTCGGGAGTCGCGCAAGAATCCTAAGCAGCTACGTATGCGTCCGAGTGCTATGGCAACATAGAGAAACATAACTACGTAGCTGATAACTACGGTACCCACTTCGCCTTCGGATAACTCGACAATGGCGTCTTGAATGGAACGTTCCGCTGAGTAGGCCAGATCTAGACGATCACTAGTGTAGTTCTTCAGAAAGTCAACGAAACGTTTCTCCCAGACCAAGTTGGGTTCCAAACGAGATTCGTCGTTTTGGTTCTTTCCCAAGAATGTAATCACAAGTGCTGTTGCTAGCATATAATCAGGATCTTCACCAACTGGAACTTCAGGCATGCCGCCCACGGCAATACCAGGCTCAATGGGTCCGCCGTAGGTGCTGAAACAGTCCTCCATCATGGGCACACTGATTGAATTGAAGAAGACATAGATGAAATGTATTAATATAGCATTTTACTCATACAAAGGTTATAAATTAGACTTACCGGAGGCAATCCTCAATCTGATTTAGATAGTTAACGGTGAAGTTTTTGTTATCAATATAGGAGTTCTGGAATTTGGACATGTCATTCTGAAAGTAACCATAGATTGATTGGACGAGGCAATCATCGACGGTCGGCGTTACACCTGGATAAAGCACGGGTGCATAACAGATCCTATCCATGCCAGCATTCTCGTCCATGCCTAGCTGTGTGATCTGTTCCTGCAGCTCGAACACCTCTTGCAGAAAACTTTGCTCATATGCTGGACCGAAGGTCAATACTCCATCGGCCGTTTCATGCGTAAACTGTGTACAAATTACGACAAATGTATGTCTAACTCAATCTATATAGAATGCAATTTCTATACTTACTGTATCTTTTTTGGTGGGCTTGATAAAGATCTGATTGGTGCGATAGAAGGGCCCGAAATGCTCATCGAAGTAATTCTTCTCGATGCGCGTTTCGCTCTGTTCACTGGCCCATAGTTCGACGGGATCCGTTGTCACTTTCATGTAGCGTACACCATAGCCAAGTCCTCCAATTAGCCAGGAACATAGAGCTAGTACCAGCACAGGGTGTTTGGCACAGAACGTGCCCCAGGCACGACTTCCGCGATATAAGAACTCGCCGTACAAGGTCGGCATGCGTACATTCAGTGCACGTGGTTTACCAAAAGCGCTCCAAAAAATGAGAATGATTATTATGACGCCGACTACCAAGGAAACAATGAAAGTGGTGCCATATAGACCAGCTATCTGCCATGGACCCTGGTAGCCCTCAGGGGGATCGGTCAACGGACAGGACTGTTCGCAATCAATGCAGGCGCATGCATAGTTGCCCGCATAGCTTTGACCGCAGTCGAGTGGATGCAGCTCCAGATAGTAGTCCTCAGAGCCTTCCTCCGCATCGTCCGACCACAAATAGTTGATTACAAATGGCACATAGTCACTATTTTCAGCATCACCCATGAAGTGATACCAACGGCGATAGTTACAGGTTTTTGCATTGAAAGCACCACATCCCAGATCCATGGCAGGTCTTCCAGTCTGCGGATGCTGTATGGTGGAGCAACTATTATAAATCCGCATAACCGTCTCATCTTGGAGTCGGTAGTCAATGTGCTCCACAAAGTCCGCACCATCGGGATTCACCTCCAGATAAGGCGTAAGGAAGGCAGAATGATTCTGGGCGCAGGTCATTGCACATACGGTTTGTGCCATGTTCATCGTGCACGTCGGACATCTGGAGTAAACACCATCGGCCTGTGTTAGTCCACTATCCATGGTAGCAATCTGTTTGGCATCACAGCAAAGCATCAGTTCATCATCTCCATTTTCGCCCTTATACTCTGCATAGAGGGTGGGACACCGCCTTGCAAATGTGACCTCCGCCTCGGCGTCATTAACGGCCTTTGCCGGCCCATTATATGCCAAGTTTTGTGCATGTTCGCCTATCATATGACTCTCGCCATACCAAATGCAGCCATATTCCACATCATTTTGGCTTGAACTGAGTTGCACGGTTGTTACAAAAAACAAGATTCCAAGGAATCTGATGTTGAAAAGCATCGCGAAGTACCACAGAAAAAAAAAGTAAAATACGAAAACAATTATATTTTATGTAGCCCTGCTCTGATCAGTAGCCACCACCGGGCGTGCACCACCGCAAACACACTAGTTCTGCAATTGACTAACCAACGAAACCGCAATTATTAACCATTGCGGTCTGAACCATGGGTGCGACTATCTGGAACTGAAGTGCGTTTTGATAAGATTTCGACCATTCGTATACAACAATTGCCCATTTCCCCCGTACCTCAGCGCCCTGATGCGTCGATTACGCGATTCTACGCTTCCCCGATTCTTCGATTAGTGCTTAGCTCTATTAAAAAATCAGCTAAGCCTTATCTAGGTCGATAAGCCAGCTGCAGGCGGTGGGCAATCGGCAATTGGTTCGTTGTTCGGAAATCGATTAGAGACTCATAACGTAGCTTATTTAGAGTAAATATACATATATCAACTTTTTTTATGTGCTTTGTTTTATTTAAGTGTTAGCAACAGTAATTGATCTGTGACTATTGGAATGGTTAATTAGGCGTCATATAATCATAATCAGAGTTATTGCCGCTTATGAATCTTAGACATATAGCATTTTAGCATATATTATAAAGATGCCTGCATTAACAATTTTTGAGCATTATTTAATTGTAATACAAGAAGCCAATTATCATTATCTTATCGGTGATGGTCGAGTGCTGACTTCCAGTAAGCTTCTGGAAACTAAGGGAACTAATGCAGATCTATTATATATAGCGTATATAAATTTACAATTACTTTCATTTGATTTCAAATGTCAAAACTTAGTTTATATTGACATTAAATACAATTAAATTAATAATAATACTAAAAACATTATTAAAGTAATATTATAACTAACTAATTGAATTAATTAAACGTAGCTTACTAGGAAGTCTATATTTAGTATATGCGATAGGGTCTTCACCAATATAATAAGACAAATAGCAATCTTAATTTAGAACTTTAAACAATAAACAAAGTTTAATTAGATTAGTGTAATTACAATAAATAATTAATTATTGCATTATGTATTTTATAAAAGCAATTGGAAGACTCAATTTAACTACTCTATGCTGTGATAATAGCTAAACATTTCAGAAAGGGGTTTTTTAAGAGTGAATCACGGTGTGAGACCATTCAAATTTCCTTTACTCGCCTCTGCTCTAGATGTATAATGCTAATCTTTATGATATGCAAGTGTTTAACATTGTTGAGACTCTTGCCTACTGCTTACTACCAAGTTCTTATCGGGGCCGATGAACAGGTGTTCATTTCAAGAATCCATATACTATATAGTGATATTTTATAGCAATTTGTACTTATCGGATGCCAAGCAGCTGCCCAACATTCATCGACGCCGTCACCAGAGCTATGAATACCTCAAATATTGGCCAGGTGTGTACGATGTCAAAAATGGGACTGATAACAACCTAATATCCCAATATCAAAACAGTAATGCAAGTAATACAAAGCCTTAAGCTTAAGAAAAGCTAAAAAACTTGCAATTTGGCAACACCTTGTACTTTTTGCTTATAATTTGATCAATATTTATAATCAATCAAAATTATAAATATATATGAATATACAGCTGAAAATTCTATAGTGTTCCTTAAACGGAGGCTAAATCCATGAAGCAGGTGTTCATAACAGGAAACAATTAATCTTTATACGATAACAATTACGAATTTTTAAATAATTATTATTATAATTTTTTAGAATAGCAATAATTATATATATTATTTTAAATGAAAACTTAGAATCTATCTATTAATAACTAATATCTATTCTATGGTTGGGAATTCATTATTATTATTGTAGTTTAGAATAAAATCTTGTAATGTTTTGAATAACCCAATTGTATTACTATAATTTATGGAAACCAATTATTTTGAAAAACCAAAAAAAAAAGTACAATCTGGAGTTGTTTGTAGTGAAAAAATACAATCTATATATTATATTTAAGTCGTTTGGTGTGTAAGAGGCGGAATGAGGCTTCACAGACCCTAAAAAGAGTATATATTCTTGATTAGGAAGTGAAGCCGGGTCTCATAATCCAATTTTGTATACCTATCCCCAATGCCCCACTGGTGTATACC
>JBANCZ010004142.1:0-10836 GCA_037040025.1 Sphaerogastrella javana | reverse complement strand
TAAAGGGAAATGCGCGATAACCAGGAAATTTGTGCGCCTGTTCTATTTTTATAAGATGCACACACACATCTGTGTGTATGTGTGTGTGTGTGTGTGTGTGTGTGTGTGTGTGTGAGTGAGTGTGTGTGTGTGTGTGTGTGTGTGTTAGCTGTGCTGTGACCCTATGCAAAACGAGTTGGCAACTCGATCAGCAGCTGCCAGCGTTGTCTATTGACTGCGATCGACATTTCTATGCGATCGTATACCCTGCAGCCATTACCATTGCCTTCATAGGGTATAATGTGCTTATGTCTAACCAAATAGTAGCTAATGGCAACTCTATATGGTTAGACACACCGTTTGCTTGTACAGCAGCAACATTTGCTAATCGAAAGATGTGAAAACGTTTTGTCAATTTGTTTCATTCAAATGTCGGTTGTGTGCGACTGTTCGGCATTATTATTGACTACATTCGTTTATTAAGTAGTTCTATTAATGTGAGGAAAATTGTTGTTGCTGCGTGTTCATGATTTATGGCCATATGCGGGGGTTGTTGCTGATGTTGCTGTGGCTGCTGTTGTTGCTGTTGGTGTTGCTGTTGTGATTGTTGCTGCTGTTGGCCAGCAGGTAGAGAGCTAGTTTCGAGTACTCGCATGTATTCACTTTAGTCATTTAACAATTCAAATGGCCATTGTTGTTCTTGCTATTTGCAAATGTTGCTGTTGTTGCTGCAATTGCGGAAACAGCAACAGCAACAGCAACAATTGCAGCTGAGTTTGGTAAATCTGTGGACTGACACAGCTGGCAGCTGACAGCTAAAGAGTGACAGAGAAAGAGAGAGAGAGAGAGATAGAAAGAGAAATAAAGCTTGCAATGATAACTGCAGCAGTAATCGCAACAGCAACAGCAACAGCAACAGCAACAGCAGCAACATCTACAACAGCAACTGTTGCTCGTGCAGAGATTGTTGTAGATGGTAGATTGAAATTTTGTCAGTTTGACAGACAGGTGCTTGCATCGTCTGCTGACATCGTACAGGAGGGGCTGGCGGTGCTGGGGGCGTGCCACTTAATAATCTATGCTAAGTAAAACGCCAAAGAACTTGGCACGTGAGGCGACTGCCAAGTGTTGAGTGGCAAGTGGCAAGCAACCATAGGAGTGGTTCAATGTCTCAATAGTTCAATCATTCAATCACTCAATCGTTCAATCGCACACAAGAGTTTTACATATGACAAACATGCATTAGCATTCTCAAGAATTCAACATTAGCATGTATATGTTGTTGCTGTTGATATTGTTGTTGTTGCTGTTGTTGTTGTTGGTGTTGTTAATGTTGCTGTTGCGCACAGAATGCCAACAACCGCAGCAACAGCAACATTAATATGCGACTGCAGGCGCCTATGTTGTCCGCAACAACACCAACAATACCAACAACAGCAACACCAACAACACCAACAACAGCAACACCAACAACACTAGCAACATCAACACCAACACCAACAACAATTGACTAGACGAAATGCTTTGCCTTGCGACATATGCCCAAAAAAAAGCGCCAACATTCTACATTAATACACAGCGAGAAAAAACTACACTCCAAAAGAATTTCCTGAATTGTTGAAGAAATCTTAATTTAAGCTACATGCGCTCATTATAATGCAAAATATATATATGCCCTAAGTCAACAGCAAATTGGAAAAATTTTGCTCATTTAAAGATCCATTCCAAATACAATGGAATCTTGCTTAATTCCAAGCCAAAGTGCTTATTTTAAGCCTAAAATATTTCATTTAAAACACAATAAATTCATATTATATATTCATTAGTATTCATATACCATACACAATAAGTTTAAGCATTAATATGTTCTTTCTTTAGTCAATTTAATCAGCTTATTTGAAGTTATTAAGAATTTGTTTTCAATACGAAATTTCATATGGGAATTTCGGTACGAATGTGTGTAACTATTTCATATTTTTGCTGTAGGCGTGGCTGTAGTCATTTTTTACATATATGACGATTATCATATAGATTTATTCATGTGCTTAAATGATTCTGTAAACATATTCAACAATAGGGATCTAAACTATTGTTGGGGGAACGTGTTTTGCTCAGTGTAAGCCGAGCAGTGAGTTTGTTGCTTTAGTCTTTTGTTTCTATATCGACCGCATATGCTTCTTCTTCATCTTCTTCTCCTCCTTCTATTTCTATTTCTAGTTCTTGTTTTTCTCTACTTGTTAATCGCAGCGTCAGTCGCATGTCAAGTGGCGAACTGAGGCACTAAATACTAACAACTGTGGCGCTTTTTATGACTTTGCAATGCAAATTTCGCCCCCCCCCCCTCCGTTTTTTTCTTTTCTCTTTTTCTCTCACTGCCTCATTCTCCCGCACTGTCTCTCACGCTCTTTTGCTGTCTCTTTGCTGTTGTCCTATCGCGTGCCGCGTTTTCTTCCCTAGGGAACAAAAACTGGGCCTGAGAAAAATCGCTGCATGCATATCTCTAATTCAATTCCTCTTCCAATCCCATTCTTCTTCCTTTACTCTTCACTCTTCGCTCTCTTCTCTTTACTCTTCGCTCCCTATTCTTCAGTGTTGACTCTTCAATTCTCTTCTTTTCACTCTCCATTCTCTATTCTTCACCCTTCACTCTTCACTTCCCTCAACTTTTCAATCTTCACTTTTCGCTGTCCAATCTCAACACTTGACAGCCTCATTTAATAAGAGCTAGACCTTAAAGCGAGTGCCCACTGTGCCTGTGCGAAGGCTGCGATCACAAATTAACATAACTGACAAAAGGCCAATTGAAACGCAAATCTTAAAAAAAAAAGAAGAAAACAACGACAAAAATCAGTTAAAGAAACAGCTCAAAAGCTGAATATGCCATAAACAACAAGTGCCATTGTTGCACGACAACGAGATACCCTATCATAAATAAAACCCTTTTAAATGTTCATACTAAATGTAGCCATATACAAAATTTGATCTCTCTAGCCACAACAGTGCCCGAGATCTGCAAGCCGAAACACCAATTAAACGTATATCTGTATGGTATATAGACAATTACACCTGTTCAAATGCTTTCCAAGAAATGAAAACACCCGCCTTAGTAATTAGCATAACGTATAGGGTATAAAAGCAGCTAAAAGCTAGCGGAACTATGGCATGAACTGCCCAGTTATAGCTAAATGTCGCCTATTGATTATACATAGATTATTGAATATTATAATAATATTTCCATATTGAATACTAAATGCTAATGACTGAACAATGAACCAAAGTAAAAACGAACAAACCTGCATTGAATTTGAGTTGGGATGAGTTGAGTTTCATTTGAATTGAGTTGATCAAAATGAATAGTAATGACTCTATAAAGATTAATAGATAGAAATATTTCTGCGGTCAAACGGTTGGAAAAGCCCAAGAAAATGAGCATATATGTATATAATTCAGATGTTAACGAAGCACCTGTATATTATAATATACGTGATATAACAAATACTTATACCATATGGGTATATATAGGTATAAATTCCCTATATATATGTTCATATATAGATAGATTAAAGCTAAACTCTGTTCTAGGTATATATATATACAATATATAGTATATAGTCTACAAAGTTTAAGCACTCCCTGCTAAAGCAGTCTATCTCCCTCTCCCTATCTTCTTTGTCTCCCTCTCTTTCTCTCCCTCCCCCCCTCTCTCAACCCCTCTCTCTTTCCCTAGTACAGATTCCATATAAGTTTATATAGTTCTGTCTATATATTATATATGTGTTAAAAGTCAAGTCGTAACATTTAAGACTTAAGCACACCCGACTGTAGCGCTCGTTAACTTGTTTGGGGAGTGGAATAAGTATGTGTGTGTGTGTGTGTTTAGCTTATTTTTATTTTCTACACAATTCTGCAGCGATATTCAGGCAAATCTCTGGCTATGCAAATTCTTTAACACTTACGCTGACATTTTTCGTCTCTTTCGCTCACGTTCTAACTCTCCTTATCTCGCTCTTTGTTTCTATATAATCCGAAAAGTGTATTTTTTGTTTGTTTGTTGTTTTTGTTGTTAATCCAATACTTGTTGCTTGTGACTTATTGCCTTTTGGCTAATTTATTTGTTTTCAACTTTGTTCCAAAAAAAAAAAAAAAAACAAAAAAACCATAAAAAAAATTAAACACAACTCAAATAAAAAAAATTATGCAGCGCGCGCGTTTTTTTTTTGTCGTTTAGCTAATGCTATCTCGCTCTAGCATGCGTTTGAATTTGCTTGGCTTAGAGATTTGAACTAACGTTTCGAGTTCGAGTTTGAGTTATCGTTTCGGTTTCGATTTCGATGTGTTTCAGTTCACCGTTCCAGCGCTTTACCGTTTAGATCGCGCAGCGACAGCGAATACGTCCACACGCAACTAAATTTGCCTCGCAACTGAAACTCGTTTCCCAGCTCAGTCGCTGCTCTGGCTCGGAGAGAGTCTACCGATTCAACCGATTGAAAAGCAGTCAGAGTGTGGCAGCGTGAGAGCGCAACAGAACGAATGTAAAGTGAGCGGCGCATGGAAAGAAGAGAGGGAGAGCGTGAGCATGCAAGCAAACAAGAGAGGGAGAGCGCGCACAGGCAAACAAGAGAGGGAGAGACAGAGAGAGAGAGAGAGAGAGCCCGCGGAGCACAAACCGGTTATGCAGTGCTAGAGCAAACGATCCCTATGTGTAAATGTGTGTGTGAGTAACATTATGTAGAGTGAGGCATGTGTGTATGCTTGTGTGTGCAAAGAGAGAGAGAGAGAGAGGCTGAAGACAAGAACTTCTGTTATATCAACACAGCATGCGAGACTCTCGCTCACCTGAGCTAACAGCAGCAGCAGCAACTTGGGGGAGTTTTGCTTGCTGCAGTAGGCCAACAACAACAACAACAACAACAACAAATCAGTAAGAAAAGAAGAGAGAAAAGAAGAAGGCGAAAAAAAAACAGAAACAAGAAACAGGTAAACGTGCGCTGCGGCCAGCTAAACAAGTTGTTCATTTCCCCTGCCTTGCTTCATTTTTATTTATTTATTTATTTTTTTTTTTCATTTTTTGTACGTTTCGTGTTGCTTGGAGCACCCTGTGCGCTGTTGTTGCTGTGCCTTTTGATCTGCCTGTCGATCTCCCTCTCTTTCTTTCTCTCCCTCTCTCTTTCTCCCTCTCTCCCTGCCTGTTTAGGGCGCACAGATTGGCTTCGGTTGGAAAAAAAGTCGACCTAACTTAATGGAAAACTGAAAATGTACCATAATAAAATGGGAAATGCCGCCAAGTTTGTTGCACAAATTTGGCTATAGTTTTAATGCCCAGAACCAGTTGATTATGGCCAGTGGGCGTGGCAGTTAGACAGACCCGAGCAGTCCGAGCTTATGCCCTTATTGAGATCGAATTCGAGTTCGAGATCGAAACGCGCCTATGGGCCATGGCCAATGTCTGAGGCGGCTGAATCAGCGCCAAAAAAGAAGACGAAAGAAGAAAAAACCATCACAAACAACATGAAAAACATACAAAAAAAAAAAAACAAAAAAAAAAAAAAAAACAACATAAAAACGGAAATGCCAAACGTCAGATCTGATCCGAATGAATCGTTCGATAGCTCGATCGTTCGATCGTTCGACTAAAAACCCGCTAAAATGCCGTGTTAAAACCCGGATAAACATGCCACAGAGGCGTCCAAGTGCAAGCATGGCCTAAAAGAGACAAGGTTTACCAAGAAAAACAACAACAGCAGCAACACAAATCAAGAAAAAGAAGAAGAAGAAGAGACAGATGAAAAGTAAGCCACAGCACGTTCAAGCTATTGCACGTTTTTCATCTTTCTTTCTCTTCGTTTTTGTTTCGTATGCCCTGCACCCATTGATAGAGACCGTAAAGGGTATAATGCGCATATAACAACGTGTCGCATAAAGTATATAGCTTAATTAGCAGCAATAGTCGTGTTCATTGAGTCTTATTACATCTAAACTTTATTTTTCGAGTTGCAGATCTTCAGTTCTAGGCAAGCTAACCCTATAAAATTTGGTATGGAGCTGCATGTGTACCCTAAGCACCTGAGGTATATACCAACTAAGAAATATCTTCTATCACTACAGCCCAAATTGCTAAAAGGATTTAATAAAGTTCATTGTTGAACTAATGTGCTTCATATTTGGAATAAACTCTTCCACCTATGAGAGGCTAATCATAATTTCCTGATTTCGCAGTAAACGATAAATTACCAAAATGCTGGGTATATTTCAGTCGTTGCCAATGCTGTGCTGTGTTTCTTTTTTTCGGTGTAAAGGCATGTAGCAGATACGAGGTGCTGCTGCTGCTGCTGCGATTGCTGCTGACTCTACGACTTGGTACATGACTCAAGAGAGACCCAAAGACCCAAAGAAATCGAAACATAAATACAACAACAAACAACATCATTGTTGCCAGCCAGATTGGAGCTATATGTCGGGGCTCAGGGCCCCTCTTACACACAGATACAGTTTAAACCCCTCGCCCCCCTTCGTTTCGACTCTCTTCACTTTCCGGAGGGCTTTCTTAAACCGTGCCCATTTTCATTTCCATTCTCCCGCCATGAATCACGTAATGTGATCGTTTTACATTTTACAATATACAAGAGTTGATTGATTACCCTTAACACTAAACGATTGATGAGTCTGAGGGCACACGCTTATATTAACTCCCCTCCCTAATCACCTCTCTCTCTCTCTCTATCATCTCGCATATGTATCCTCTATTTTTATCTATCTCTCTTTGTAATATTATAACAAATCATACCAAAATATGTTTAAATAAATCGTTTTAATCTGTTCTACATTTTTGTTTATTTTCCCCAATGTATTCTAATTATATAGAACTATTTGTATCTATAAAATTTCTATCAATTTTACTATGATAGTTTCTTCCGCTTAAAACTTTGCTTCGTTCTTTTAACAACCCACTTAATGCATTAAAATATTTGGCATTATTAAACAGAATTTAGCTTATCATCTTAGCATATTTTGGTTGAAATTTGTAATAAAAACACAAAACACACGTCGTCATACTATATCATATCATATCATCCACAGAGTAGACACTAATCGTGCTGTAGATTGTAAAAGATTCAAAGTTGAACTTTTGATGAATCATCCTCGGTCTCTGTCACAGCTTCAGCTTGAGTCAAAACATTGGTAGGGTTTTATGACATACGAACTTTACCTATTGCAAAAGTGTGAAATCTGCTTGATCTTGAGAATGAGAAGTGCTAGGGAGTTTATGGTTTGTATAGGTTTAGAGCTATATCAAAGGCAGCTGTGTTTTATTTTGAATTTTATCAAGTTCAGCCCACTCTTCTCCTATACTTAATCCATTGAAAAATTCAACTTAGTACTATTTTAATCTATTACGTATTTTTTTTATTGAGTAAACATAAATTGAGAAAACAAAGTAAGTAATTGTGTTCCCTTTGGATTGTGCGCACTCGACTGTTGTGCTGCTGCTGTCGCAGTCATTAAGAGCGGCCTGCGCGTGCTTTACAATGATCATAAAGATCATTTGATCATTTCAAATCAGATGATTTTCAGTATATGGTATATAGTATGTGGTATGTTATGGTATTTTGGCGCAGAGCAAGAACTGGAACTGAAGTCATGAGTTGAATTGAGTTGAGTTGAGTGGATTGTAGTGTAGTGTGAATCGTTTGATGTTCATGTTAATTATTCTTTTTATTTTACTGCTCCAGTTGTGGCTTAAGCCTAAAGCAAACACATCTGATTAAACGCATCACACTTAAGCCAATGCGAGAGATCAAAACGGAGTTAGGTAGTATAGTTAGAAGGGGTAAGGAAGAGGGAGTTAGAGATGCAGCTAGAACGACATGGGATTCATTAGAGTCAACATAAAGATGTAGATAAACAGACCTAGAGATATAGACATGTATATAGTCATATAAAAGATTAACAATAGGATTTGTTGTCATTTATAGATCTTAGTTTATAAAGGACGAAAACAGAGCCCTATAATAGAGAATTGAAATTGGATATGCAATACAAGTTAAAGAGATACATCTAGATCTAGGCTAAAGCTATAGGGTGTAGAGAGAACTTTATCTACAATAAAAGTATAAACTAGAAAAATATTTTTAAAAGATATGTATGCGTATAATCAAATCTACGTAATCATAGACACAGAGATTAGAGCTGTAATTGGAGCTAGGGCTACTGAAAGGGCATAGAAATACTGATAGATACAGTAGATAGAGCTATTAGCTGAGGGCGAGTTAGGGTTTTTAGTGCATAGATAAGATACCCAGAGATTAGAGACTCGGTGCTAGAGATTAGAGATGGGCTCATATGCCAAGGTAAGATGCAAACAAAATAACCTTACAATGGATCTAAATAGAACAATTTCCATTTTAAAGGGAAACAAACATTTACCAAGTCATTGTACTGTGCAATTAGAAAGGAATAGAGAGAGAAAGAGAGTGAGAAAGAGTGAGAAAGAGAGAGAAAGAGGGAGAGAGAGTGAGAGTTGTTTGGGATTAACATAAATTGGCCATTTGTCGCGCCTTTTTTAATGACTTTGTCCTTAGACAGAGGTTGCAATATTCGGCTCTAAGCACCTCTGTATCTCTCTCTCTCCCTCTCTCTCTCTCTCTCTGTCGCACACTGTCTCAGAGTGTCTCTGTCTGTCTCAGTTGCCCTTTTCCCACCTGTACTGGAAGATGTTGTGAGAATTGCGCATTGATGCGTTAAAATTTCACTTAAATGCGGCGAGACAATTTTTCATTTAGCCAGAGGAAACGACGGGGCCAAGAAATCAGACAGGGTAGACAGACAACGTTGAAAATGAAAAAAAAAAAAAAAACAAACAAACAATCAACGCCATATAGATATATATCCCGATACAGATCTGCATTTAACATTGTAACTTTTCTTGTTGCTGTTTTTTCTACATCTTTTTCTCTTCTACTCTAGTTCTACTCTCCCTTCTAGTTCTTTTATTTTGTATTTCTGTTGGTTCTACTACTTTGATTGCGGTTCTTGTTGTTGCAAGTCGTGGGAGTTTCTCACAGGGCCAATGTCTTCAACTGCTTCGACTACCCTACGCCCTAAAACTCTCTGTCTCTCCGACTCCAACTCTGACTCTGTCTCTGACTCTGCCTCATCACCTCTATCTACTTCAGTCGCTTCTTCTTTCTCTTTTGCCGTGACGCACGAGTGACTCAAGCCTACAGAGTGAAGATCGAAGACCGAAGACTGAAGACCATACACTGAAGACTGAAGACCCTCAACTTAAGACAGAGCTGAACTTAATTTAAGTTTAGACGCTACACATAATTAAACGCTGGGAACTAAGGGAACTCACAACTCGGCACTCAGAATTCAAAACTGAGACCCGACAACTGAGCAAAGTGCAACGGGCGTGGCAGTTCGTAGGCTGCTGTAGCTTGGGGAGAAGGGGAATGGAGTACGGCGGGGAGGGGGCTTGTTGCATAAATTAATTTAGCGGCGACAACTAGAGGAGCCGGAAAAGTCGCTGGAAAATCCAGCTAAAACTTAATTAATGCAACAGAACAAACAAGTGGGCACTAGCCAGTGGGCGTGGCAGCACTATGAACTCTATAAAGGTGAACAAAAAAAATGGTAATGGGTAGCAGGGGGTTAAACAAGGCGACGACAAACGCAGAGACTCAAAACAAACAAGACAAAACAAAAGAAAAACAAGAACACCAACAAAAAAAAACGAATAAAAAACAGACAACATAACAAACATACAAGATACAGTGGCCTGGGAAGGGGGGAAAGGGGCAGAGATGTCGTCTGTGTGTGTGTGTGTGTGTGTGGGGCTGGGGTATAAGAGCACACTTTCCACACGTCGCAAGAGAACATTAGATAGCAGGAGAGCGTGTAAGACGATCGAGAGAGCGAGAGAGCCCAGCTACAAGTAGAGAGGCACAGGTAAAGTGAGCACGAAACACCCTGTGCTGCACTCGTCCAACGTCTGAGAGCCCAGTGGAAAAAAAGTACAGTCGCGCCGTTAAAGGTAACAACGACGACGACGACGACGACGACGACGAGGTTTTCCACAGCGACCGAGACACAAACGAGCGGCGCCTGTTGCCTATAGCCTGTTGCCACAATCTCACTTGCTCTCTCTCTCTTTCTCCCTCTCTCCCTCTCTCCCTCTCTCTCTCTCTCTCTCTCTCTCTCTCTCTCCCTCTCTCTCCCTCTCTCTCTCTTTACCTATGCATCTCATTCTGTCGTCTACTCTTGTCCCCTTTTCGTGATCACACTCTCTTCCTCTCTACTTCTCCATCGATGTTGCTTCGAGCCAGGCGCGCTTTTCCAGCTTTGTAGGTAGAAGGAGCTGGAGGTGGAGGTGGAGGTACTCCAGAAGGTGGAGGATACGCTGTAGGCATAGGCAATTCCGAGTTTATTGACTTCGTGCACAGGCGCAACACAAAAGACTGAAACAACGAACTTGCTGGTAGCCAAGGGGCGCACTAAGCGTGAACATGGCAGGAGACAAGGGCGTGCGGGAAGGCGCTGCCGCTAAAGGGGGTTGCAATTAACATAATTGGGTGAGAACATAAACCAACGAGCATTAATCAACACTGGTCACGCACAGGACACGCACAGGACACGCAGGACATAGACGATTCAAAGGGCCAAACTGTATTGAAGGGGCAGCAAGTGGGAATAGGCAGCAGATATACGGTCTTATGGTTGCACTCAGAGTTCAAAAGGTTACACATTTGTTGTTGATTTTTTATTTTTGGATTTTTCCATTTGTTGCCCCGGGAACCACTCAGAGCATTTGCAGCAGCTGCCTCTTGGTTTCCTTCTCAGACTCTGCCTCTGCCTCTG
>JBANCZ010004141.1:0-10837 GCA_037040025.1 Sphaerogastrella javana | reverse complement strand
TGCCTGTTACACACAAATCGACTTTGCACAAAGTTAATAGACCCTTTTTGTGTTTTTTAAACACAGGGTCTAAAAAAGTATCCAACAGTAGGAACCCTGTGTTAAGTTATTTGGGCTAGTATAGTATAGGAGCAGAACAGTATAGTATAGTATATTTGAAGCACAATAGTATTTCCAGTGCAGTGTGGCTTTTGGGTGCGATCTGGTATTTCCGAAAAAGTATATTGTTATCGATAATCGATTTCGCCAATTGATATCGCTATTCGGTAATTGATATCAAGAATAGCTAAAAATAGTAGACAGTATATACATTACAGGATCTGGCACGCCTCCTTTTGCCTGATAGTACACACAAATATATGTTACACAAAGTTAATAGAGCCCATACAGTTTTTTAAACACTAGGTTTAATCACAAAAAGAATTAGTTCTAATACGAAATACAACTTACAATTCAATTTAACATAACTATTTTCAACCACAATTGCTAAATATTTCCTTGATGTACCAAATTTTTAAGAAAGATTTATACATAAGAGGCTAGTTCAAAATGAGCGCCACTTGACATTTTACAAAGAAGATTAATTTTTACACAGTACGATACAATTGCTTTAACGCCTTACCATGACAGATGACACTTATACTTTTTAACGATATTTGCTGGCTGTTGAGATAAGCTTTCTTTTCTTTTTAAATTTACTCTTCGCGGGCGGCAGGTGGGTTGCTTTTTTATAAGCTGGTGTTGTTGGGCCACTTGATTATACTACTACTGTACGACAACGTCCAGAAAATAACTTTCTATAATTAAAATTGCACCTGGTATTCTTATATTTAGTTTTTGCCCCAACATTGGGACATTGGGACAGGTATCCAAAATTTGGATCGACCTATGTGGGATCTAAATATGCATATGTGTTTTAAGCAGAACATTCTATCGATTCGGCTTCTCATCCTGATAAGAAATATATAAACTTTATAGGTCATGTCTCCTTCTGCATTTTGTATTTTTAAACGTGGTGTCTTATCAACAATACAATTTGTTATTGCATACTGGCTTGTTTTTGGATATTGGTGCTTGTGTGGTTTTTAATAGAAATGGTAAAATCAATAAGCTTTTATTTTTGTGGAAAAGAAACGAGAACAGCTTAAAAGTAGGTTTATAGTAACACTGAAATATGTACAAACAATATAATATGAAACGCTATAGATAAACATATTTTATTCGTCATTCATTTTAAAAAAATTCAAAATATAAATATTGTTATAGAAATGTCGAGTTAAGCTCAAAAATCATTCCTGTAAGCTGAGACTATCTTATAATATCATAATATCATTAAGTATATATAATGTAGTTTATCCACAATGAGATTCTGAAATTTGAAATTGTCTGAAGGCACAAATAATTACTAAATTAAAGTAGTAATAATGAGGTATGTATGGTAAATATTACAGTGCATAACCTGTAGAACCTGTTCACATTTTCAGATTACAAAAAGTATATTCATTTTTAGAAGCAAGCGAACTACCTAAAACTTTGTTCTTTATATGTTTGGTGCAGTAGGATTATGTGGCAACGATAAAAGCGGTACATCTGGCATTTCTTCAGGTGGTGCTGAAGGAACAGCAAAGTTAGTATACATTGGATATTTTGGTATAAAATCATCAGTTCGATTATGTTCGTTAACATCCGTATCTATAAACTTTTCTCCAATGTGTGTGGCTGCTTCGAATGATGGTGGTTCTAAAAGTGGAAAGGAAATTAGTTTTTAAATATGTAGAGGATTTTAAAATTGGCCTAAGATGTTGTGTTGTAGAGCTAACTGAGAATTCTTTCACTTACGGCAATTGTCATAGCTTGGTGGCATATCAGCAGCGGCTCCAGCTGGAGTATCAGGCGTCTGAGGTATCCATTGTGCCACATGTTCGGGGTTTTCGGCACTTTGGGCCAATGGGATAGTTCCAATAATGATTGGCATCTCAATTTCTGAATCTGTGTGACAACCACCGGTTTTGATGGCCATGAGGATCATATACGAAACATTAATGATACGTTGAAGCCTCGAGGAGGGTGGCACAGGTGGAATAACCAGGCTGGCATTGATAAGCCGCTTCGATAAACGTCGAACTTGCTCCGCTTGAAATTCCTCGGACAACACATTTTTATGTGTGCGCGATTTGTGATGGGGCGAGGAGGCTCTAAACTCATACACCTGTATCAGAGAAATCTCAATACCTTCCAAATCATAGCCTGATGACTGATTATCTATATGAAGAGTGTAGTGTATTCTCTGGCCTGGCGCATAGCCACCGAAGGGTATGGTCAGTGTTGAGATAACCGGACCAGATGAACACGGCCAGCAGCAGAAATACTTAATGTCTTCATTTTTAATCGGGATCTGTGGAATAAAATATAAAAAAATTTATCAAATAATATGTATACTAAGGAAATATCAGACAAAATAGAAAAATTACATACATATAATTGAATACATTACACATATCAGATCACTTTATATAATAAGAAACCAGCAGTGTTAAGCAATGTATTCTTACTTATATATAATAATTACCTACATGAGTATCTATTTTACGTATTAGATTTCTCCAATTAAATATTATAAATTACTATATGTTGATATGAGAGAAAAGATATTTTCGAAAAAAAAAAGAAAAGATATTTATTCGAAAATATTGTGCATACATATACAAATTTTAAGAAACGCCCGAGAATTGCTACAATGTTGAAGATACTGTAGATTGTAGGCATACAAGTAATAATAGAACTAAATCTAGAATATATGATAGATACTTACCAACATTTCCGGATACATATTGAGATTGTAGGTCTGCAACACAGTCAGCGGTTGCTTGAACTCATTGTTGAATCGCCAGGAACGATCCACAACCAGCGATACTTCATAGGATATTTTTCCATATTTCTCCACACAAGATGTTGGGCATTCTAGCGGCAGTGGTATACAGAATGTGTAGATGTGCGTGCCAGCCGGTAACTCGCTCTCGCCAAAAACATTTGTTCGAGTGTTGAGGTATGCCTCGTTACCGCGGAAATATTCCGTATATGATTCACTTTTACCATTACGAGTCCGGGTACGATGCTCCTCCCATCGAACCTTTGCCTCTCCTTCAAACAAAATGTAGACAGCTGATAAAAGGAACAAGAATTTAGAGATGAAAGTAGCTTGAACTAGCATACAAATGATACCTCTGTATCAATCAATCTTAAATCAAATCAAGCAAATTGAAAATACTTGTAACTGTTACTCTGCAACTCGAGGCAATAATCAATGACGCCGATAAATTCCATGAAAAACATGGATTGAACAACTCAGCTATTAATACTGAATAACAACATAACTATATTGTATATATCTGATTGTTACATACACATTTTCTAAAGTTATTATAATATTTGCATTGGTGCTGTCAACTATAATTAACTTCCGACGTTCGCCGCTCTTGTTAGCGTGTGGCACCCTCCCGAAATAAATTTTTTTAATTCGCGCATTCCAAAAAATATTTAGATTACCTAATTCTCTTGTTTGCCATACCAATATAACATCCAATATAATACGTATGTTACGTACGTACATTATCGAATGTATTTAAACACGAATGTCGTGTTTTATGTATTACGATATACATATCTATATATTTTTAGACAAAAGGGATGAGAAGTCGAGTCGATTGAGCCATGTCCGTCTGTCTGTCTGTCCGTCTGTATGAACGCCTAGATTTCGAAAACTATAAGAGCTACAGAATTCATATTTAAGCTTAACTTAAGATACAATATGCGATGCCTTTATGTATATAATCTATTTTTTTTTTATATTTTCAAAACATAGAAATGTACAGTATAGTATGGATGAATGCACGTATGTTTATATGCAATGAATAATGAATGCCTCTCAATTCTTCTAATATGTTTCGAATATGTATATATTATCTTTTTCAACACTCTGAAATCCAAATGTATTGGCACAAGTCGTTGAGATAAGACAACCAAAGGTTTTTGTTTATTGCAAATACTATAACAAATGGAGTGTACTTCTTGTAGTCACTGTAGTATGTGTGTGGTCGGGTGCTTCTGTACACAAACATGATCAAACCGGCGATAGACAATTTATTTATTTGCAATTTTGGTATTTTATTTACTTATTTCTATTCCATATAGACAGCGATAAAAGCTTTTTCTGGTATTCAGAAATTACCATTGACAGACTTGTTGCTGTTTGTATTCAGCACAACGCGTCCATTAATTGTTTCGCCACTATAGTAAATCGGATTGGGTCGATCAAACTCAAAAACACAAGTGGACGGCATTGTTATTGTGATTATTGAACTGTTTTTACAGTAAGAGAATACATAAGTGAATATTTACACCGAATTTAAATTTTAATAATAATGCGATAGGAGCAAACAAAACACAGCACTGTCAAACGGGCCAAACACTATTGAAATGCCAAAGATAGCAGAAAACGACAGAGAGACAGAGAGAGAGAGAGAGAGAGAGATTAAGAGAGAGAATTAACAATGAGCAGAAGCAGAAGCTTTGTGTTGTATGTGCATGAGTGACATCATCACTTGAGGGACAGCGAGAGAGAGAGTGAGAGAAATAGAGAGAGAGTGTATACAAAAGCTTACTTTCAGCCAACGAGAGGGCAGCAGTGAACGCTAGCGAGAGCAGAGCAAAGCTTTTTGAGTTGCGTCATATCAAAATTCGAACTTGTTTCTTTTCTGTTTATTTACTTTGCTAAGAGCGGCAGCTGATGTATGTAAGTATGTAAATAGCAACAAATGATGTAATGAACTGGAATCCCCCGTTTGATAAGAACTCTTCTGTGGTTATGATGAAACCATACTATTCACTAAGCAGAATGGAGTTCAAACAAGAAAATATAGACGGTATATATTTACATATACATATGTATATACACATATACATACATATACATACATACATATGTATTTTATAGCATATCGTCGAAGTGTGTTTTGGTTGAACTCGTATTCTATATTATATAGTATATGCATATATTAGATATTCTGTGGCGTGCTGATCTATACCGACGTTAGATCCGGTGACCTTTCTCCAGGGACGGATTTCAGAAAAGTCAAATCGTTCGGCAAACAGTTCGCTAAATGGCTGTACATTGGAAAACTCGCAAGAGCTGGAATCGAATACCTGAAATCTCTTTTTAAATCTTGGGTTATCGTATACGTATGTATAAACCTGCAAATTATGCATAGTCAATTTGCGTAATTCACAATATTTGAATTGGAAGTAACAATAATACAAACATTATTTATGCATGTCCATAATGTCAATATTTTCAATTAAATTATTAAATATACATTCTGATATTCTATTGTAGTAAATACGTTATTGTATGCCAATGTATTGGTAAGTGTTATAATTATAATTATTATTTCCATTGGCAAATTTTAGTATTTACAGCATTGACCGATTAATTAGGTTTAAAAATAATTGCTATACCATTTGGTGGTATCCGCTTAATTTATTATAATCTTCAAAATTTTGGATATGGAAACAATTCATCCCAGATTTTGTAGCGTTCCGCATTAAAATTGCCAGTTTTGGTTTTTAGTTCTGCTCCAATTTCCAAATATTTGGGTTCTGTGACATTATAAAGTGGCCAGTGGAGATCCATCAGTATTTCGTCAGTCGCATTGTGAGGATCGCTGATAGATTAATTGAACATTAATATAAGAATATAAATAGTATTATGGATCGTACAAACCCTTTTCTGGCAAACTCTGTCCACATACGCGTAAGACGTTCAATGAGCAAGTTCTCAGGATCATTTTTTTTAAAAAGGGGTGTTTTGAGTCCTACGTGAAACAGATACAAAAGTTCATCGTGGTGTACAGCACCTAAAACATTCAAAATGTATGAATGGCTTCTGAAATTTTCCAAAATTTGAATTTATTTTTATTCTTACCCATAGTTTGATTATTGTCCGGATTCAGCAGAAAGCTATACCGACCACTGTAGGTAAAGTAATAAGTGTAGATTGGCGTGTGGGGCGCCATAAGGTGCAGAAAGCGATTATATTCAACGCCAATAAGAGCATCGCTATAGAGCCTTCCGAGACCTTCCAGCGATCCAGGATTAACTATAGGTCCTGGGCCCAGATACTTATTACGAAGTACGGTACTAGCTACTCTAGAATGCTGTGTATTTCGTTCGTAAAGCAGAGCAATAGGTGCATGATGTTCCCAGTTCGTGTTTAGAATATTGCGTATGGTATCATTGCGAAGTTTAACTGAAATTTGTAAATTTGTTTAATATTAGTTAATTGTAAATATTGGTATAAGCATATAAAAATTGAAAGGCTATACTTACAGAAGGCTCCTGATAGGAACTCGAACTCTGATATTCCCGTTATCAAAGGAACCTTATAAAAGTTTCCGCTGAGAGCTGTTTTGTAGGGGTGTTCTACAATGTAACGCTCCTGCCCGAAGTCCTTCTCGATAACTGGCATCCAATTGAGTACCGGATCCCAGCCAATTTCGAACATGCCATTGTAGGAGGTAACAAAATCTATCATAGGTTTTCCACGCAGGCAATTGACCAAATCCTCCATAGGCTGTACAGGACACTTTAATAGTCGGGCCTGACGTTGTGCCAACTCCACATTTGAAGTTCCGTAGTTCCACTGACCATAGGGCGAGGCACTCATGCAGATGCCTCGATGAAATAAGCCGCGAGACATAGGGGACAACATATGTAGACCAATGCTCAAACTTCCGGCGCTATATCCCAGCAATGTTACTGATTGTGGATCACCTCCAAAGCGGTGGATATGCTGCTGAATCCACCGTAGAGCTACCACCTGATCTTTGAGTCCAGCATTACCCGGAGCATCGTCGCTATCCGTGGCCAGAAATCCCAAGCTACCCAGACGATAGTTCAGAGAGACAAGAACACACTCACGATCCATCAAATGTTCTGGCCCTGCCAAATATTTGCTCTGACCCGAGAATACATAGAAGCCACCAGGATGTATAAACACTATGACCGGCAATCGTGCGCTCTCATTCAAGCTCTTTGTATATACGTTGAGACGCAGACAATCCTCAGAAACATCAGTTATATTATCCCACGGCTGTGGGCACATCGGACCATCCTCAGTAGCATCGAACGTGTCTGGAGCCCAGCTCTCTATAGGCTTTGGATTTCTAAAACGCAGCTCACCTAAAGGAGGTGTGGCGTAACGTATGCCGCGAAATGCATAGAACGGTAGACCTAATCTCGAGTTTAAAGTAGCACCGCGTATTCGGCCGAGGTCCAGCTCTATCTCAACATCAGCTAATACACTAGCGACTAGCCAAACGGAAGCAATAAAGACCTTGAACATCTCGTGCCTACGTTGCAACCGATACTGATACCAATCACATGCGAGCTGGCTAACTTATAAAGTCTTTATGATTCTCTGAACACTAAGCGAGGTTTTTCCCTGTTACTGATTTAAAAATAAACTAAACAAGATTCAACGCTTTGACCTGCATACTAAATAAAATTTTATACATTTTTTTATAAACACAATTCAGGGAAATTCAGAGTAGTTCGCGTTGGTGCACAGTATTGAATAAAGTAATCCATTTACGTCTCTTCCTCTTTTTCGTCCCATTGGAAATAAATTCATTGAATAATACGTTCATAATTCTAGATCGACTTGTGGAAGCGACTAAGAGCGGCACGAAAAAAAAAACGAAACAGTGGGGACGGTGCCTTGCCATTAACGGCTTTGTGTTGACTTCTTTTCGGTGAGCGACTGTAGCCTTCGGTGGAACAAATCCAAATTTTACTAAGGGTGGCAGGACATCAAATATTTTCGGGCTCTTCTAAGCAAAAATGTTCATAAAGATGCTACGTTATCGACCTTAGCTACAATGTGTTTATGCATTGCGTTCTTTTTAAAAATATTCCTTTCAACTACACAAAAGTTAATGTTCTGTGCGATTGAATTGTATATGTATGTGAAAGTTACTATAATAACACTTTTTACTACCATTGACACCTTGTCAATTTAATTTCAACAGTCGGAATTGCTAATGTGGTACATGCTATCTATCTTTAAAATTACACCTGTTATTCCTATTTTTAGTTTTTGGGGATCCACTGGTAGGGGGTGGGACAGGTATCCCAATTGTATCAGGAACGGTGAAGTATGCAAATGTTCACCTATGTTGCAAAGCAGTATGTTCTAGCTTCACAATTTCGTGAGCGAAGAGGAGGTATCCAAAATTTGAAATAAACTAGATCTGCTTGACACTTCAGCAACGTTCGTGTCAAATATGAATACTGTAGCTCTTATAGTTTGCGAAATCTAGGTCTTTGTACAGACGGACAGATGGACAGACGGCTCAATAGACTCGGGGTCTGCCTGTTACACACAAATTGACTTTGAACAAAGTTAATAGGGCCTAATTAATGAATGCAATGTAACATCAAACAAATGATGAAATATAATTATTATTTTTATGTTATAAGATCTCTTGTGGTTATTTATTAATTCTGTGTTAATATATACAATTTACAAAACAAGCTCATATAATATATTTTGTATGTATGATTATAACGATCACACTGTTAATGTAAATACTGACAGGATAAGATGTTTCGCATAAATGCTCAAATCTCTATGGGTGATTCAACTGGCACCCTGTCTTTTTCTGGCGTTTTCTGCTTCTTCTCGGCTTTGCGGCGTCGACGGCGCCTTTTTACTGGAGGATTCGGTGGAGGGCTTTGGAATGTATCTACATCAAACACGGGATAGCGTGGAGTAAAGTGTGCCGCTTCACTGACCGTGTTAGCATCTGTGTCCGCTATGTCGGCTGTCATAAACATTGCCTGTTCATAAGTTGGTGGTGCTACGAAGAGGTAAATGTATAATTAAAATATGTAACTATGTTGTTTAATATGTATCTAAATAGAAAATATAATTCTATTGACTATAGGTATCAACTTTAAGTAAAGTAAGCTAACATTTTACCAATAGCTATTGTGATTTTGAAAGAGCCCAGACAAAATAGGTATACTGATCACTGAGACATGTCTATCTAAGACATCAAGATAATAAATTGAATAAAATATATTTCCACAAATTGAGTGATATGGCAATATAATTTCTCTTCATAGTTATTAAGCTGCAGATTTTCGTCAAGCTCAGAGTCAAATAGTTGGTCTAGTTAGAAATGTCTTTGTTCGCATTATTTAATACTTACGTAGTTCTGGGCCTATGTCCTCTATTTCAAACTCATCATCCCCATCCTCGAGTAGCTCGTAATCTTCCAGTTGTTCTGTTTCCTGGTAGGCAGTGTTATGAATGCCAGAGGCTAATTCCATGGCCCTAGCCGAAGTACATGGTAAATCAGTTGGAGAAGGTGCACAGATAGGTGTAGTGCCCTGTCCCACGGTTACTAGAGGAACATTCCCAATGGTTATGGGTATGACAACTTTCGGATTGGCCATTAACCAATTCATTACCGCCACAATTCGCACCTCATATGCAACACGGACGACTTTACTTAGATGCTCACAGGTGGGCGCTGTTGCAGGAATACGCAGAGATTCCGTATAGGATTTCTGGCAGTGACGCATCACAGAACCACCTTCACGCTTGGCCAACATTATCTTCTCGGATACAGAACGCATGGCGGGCGTATCGGCTGTATAGGTTGCGCGTAAGTAAAGCATTATCATCAACTTCTTGCAGTCTACATTAGAATCATTGCGCACTTCGGCATGGACAAGCATAAACTGTCCAGGTACATAACCCTGTTGTTGTAGTGTAGCCTTTATGTTGACAGGCTTGGCGTGCATAAAGCAGAAGTACTCCATTGCCTCACTGCTAGCCGGCTCCCGCAACAGTTTATTTTCCTGGTTCAAGTCGAGCAGCTTGAGCACTGTGAAGCCTACATTTGTGGTACGATTTGAAGCACCCGCACGTATGAATATTACCTTGGCCAGGTAACGTATGTGTCCGTAGATGCCTTCAAATGAAGAAGGACAGTGACTAGGTATGGGGCAGGCAAAAGTGTAGGTATAAGTTCCTGCATCAATATTAAATGTCTGACCCTGCTCCGAACCCATAAGAAAAGTCGTCGACGCAATGTAATCCTCTCGGCCTGTAAAAAAACGCTTTCGTCCTGGTTTGAAGTGTGCTTGATTTGTAGCTACAACTCGGCCGTGTTTTCGTCGCCATTGTGCACAGGCAAATCCACAAATTTGTAATTTAATACCTAAAACAATGCAGTACATATTTTATTAATGATATTTTTTAGCACAACATACACACATATACATACAACGAATCTCATATGATATCAGACACTAAACTCTAAAGATATGTTAAATATAAAATTTTAATTTTATAAAAGCGCTAAACATCTCGCATTAAGTAAAATCAGTCACAAATTGACCACCTGTCCAACTGACCGTGGCGTAAACGAACTTACTCGCGTAGAGAAAGGTTGTGAATAATTAAAATTGATTCAAAAATTTAGTAGCACTACAAGACAATACGCAAATAATGTCTCAGTTAAAAATCATTTGTACAAATATCCTATCTAAAGGTACCGTAAAAATGTTATAGAAGTACTTAGTTCTCGAAAAGGGTTATGATTAGAACGCTTAAACAAGACATTGGAGCATTGTTAGATAGATGATCACTAAAATAGAAAGTTTTTAGTTTTTCAAGTTTAATTTATAAAGCGAATTCAGGGGGCTAAATAAATAAAATTAAAAAAAAGAGGTGTATTTAGGTATGACTAATAAATTTATGGCATTTCCT
>JBANCZ010004140.1:0-10843 GCA_037040025.1 Sphaerogastrella javana | reverse complement strand
CATTGGGGAAGCAGGACAACATAAATGCAGAAGAAGAAAAATAATCAAGAAGTTTTTCCGTGCTAAGGCAAAACGGAAAAATCGATGCGTGCGCCTGTTCCCACCAACACACACACACACGCCCAGTTAATATCGGTGTGTGTACAACTTCATACCACAACAAAAAACACAGTGTATGTGCTAGTGCGAGCGAGACAGAGACTGAGGGAAAGCGATAGCAAGCAGTTAAAGGAAAAGTGTGTAGCAAAAAAAAGAGAGAGAAAAAAGAAAAAGTAATACAGCATTTAGAGGCATGCCGCACTTACTACACGCTACTTACAACACACAAGCAAATACGCACACGCACACACACACACACACACACACACGCACGCACACACCGACACACGAATACACTCCTGACCTACTGCCTGAACTGTAGCGCCTGCAGGATGTGTGTGTGTGTGTGTGTGCATAAGTGTGTTAAAGGCAGGAAATTTTGGGGCATAAAACGGCAAAAACACAAAAACAGAAAACTCATTTAAAATATATAGAGAGTCTAAATGGCATTAATATATATACACTACATATATATAATCATGTGTATGTATTTGCTGGTGTGCGTGTGTGTGTGTGTTTGTGTGTGCTGCTCATTAAAAGTGCATAAATTATGGCTAACACTAAGCTTGGGCTGCTTATAAATAAGCAAATATTATGAGACAGTCGCCTTGCCGTACAGTTTGACAGCCACTGCAGTTTGACAAGCATAAGCAGCAACAGTAGAAGCATAGGCGTTCGAATATGAATATTGACTCTAAAATGCAAACAGTGGCTGCATTCAGTAAGCGAACACTATTGCACATTTTTTGGAATATTTGGCCACACAGTGTCTGCGAAAATAGTTCACTCCGATGTTTGATTTAAATAGATTTTTGGCTTATTTTGATCGGGGGTCTGCTGGCCTGGTTTGGCACGGCGTGTGTTTTGCGTTTGTTTGTTTTGTTTATAAAGCTCGATGTTATTCATGGCTGTCCGATTGTACGGACGGTCCGAGTGTAAACAATCGATAATCGACAGACGAGACAGTCGACTCTTTCGCTGCCGGCAAATCGATAGACACAAAAGGCACCACGGACAGTCGGACACTCAGACACTCGGACAGTCGAACGGTTGTCGAGTCGGACAGGCAGAGAGGCGGACAGACAGAACCGGAATGCTTCGACAGACACTCACTGAATTCGCTGAAATTTCAGGCTGTTGCGCCTCTGTGTGTGTGTGTGTGAGTGTGTGTGTGTGTGTGTGCGTAGGTGTGGGTGTATGCGTGGCGTATAAGTGTATGTGTTAGTCTATCTGTCCGTCTGTCTGTGTGTGTGCGTGTAAACAAATGCAGCGTTTAAACTAAATATTGTTTAAGAACAAATATTGCCTTTTGTGCAAATCACGCATACAGCGATTTCATGCCCAGCCAAGGCAAAATTAATGACGCTATCGATGCTATTCTTTGCCTATATTTATATAGCTCCTACTCTACCTACATATACATATATATAGATAGTATATGTACTATAAACTCGCCCACCCCCCACAAACACAAGCTGAATATAGCAGGAAAATCAACAACAACAACAATTTTCTTTTACTTATGTTTTCATTTTGTTTTGTTTTTTTTCTTTTTTTTTTTTTGGTGTTTGTATGTTTTTCACGAGCTGCTAATGGGTCATTTCAATTGAACCAAATATTATGGATACTTAGTCGAAGTACACTCATACGAATATGTACATTTGTGAGTGTATTCGCAGATAACCACAATGATTACGAATTTTTCCTAGACATTAGGGAAAAACACCGCAAAGCGATTGGATTTAAAGGAAAGCATCAATCTGTTGAGATATTTTCCAACGAATTACACTCGATAAACGCTTTGAATCATTTCGGGTACTCATTTATGCACATTCGCCACACTCGCTAGACCCGTGAATTATCGTTCATATAAAACATTTGGGTGCTTCTTTTATTTTTGGGCCATCATAAATTGCGTGAGTGTGTGAAAAGTGTGAGTTTCATTTGAAGTGTTATAAATTATGAGTAAATACAAATAATGTCTTATTGATTCAAGTTATGCGAATGAATATATTTGTATATTCGTATGGTCGTAGTCGTATTCGTTTACATTTGCCATTAGTTAAGCGATTTAATGCTATGGCCCCTCGCAAGGTTATGGCTGCACTCAATTATGTTTAGAATTTTATTCATAGCAAAATCCTGAGTTCGATTAAACAAATTTAATGGGTACGCATTAAAATTCTTCTTGGCCAGCCTTTGTTTCAATGAGTGCACTCATGTTTATGCCTGTGTGCTTTGAGTACGTTTGAATATATTTTGTATACATGGTGTGCAGTTTGGGTGTTCATTTCTATGAATATTTTGATCAAATGCGTTGCATTGGGTAGATTCAAATGCTCAAATCTATACACTCGCGCACTCAAACTCACATTCACTTATTTTAATAATGTTTTCATTTGTAGCTAATTTCAGCACTCATGAATACATTCAGTTAACAGCTTATTTTCAACCTATTTACAGCGCAATGTGGTCGAACCCAACCCCAACCTAGTGAGTACTCTTCCACGCCTCCTGAATGCCAGACGAGGGCAACCCAAAGGCTTGCGGCATGCTAACTGCGAGTTAAAAAACACTTTTTGAAGTGCATACACTAAGAGTGAGTGGGGCGAGAGAGGGTGACATCAGTGGTGGGCGTGGTGCATTGGTGAACTGGTGAACTGGTGAGCAGGTGACGGCAACGGGCTGGAGGCAGAATATAAAGGACACGCAACAATTAACAAATAAAAGCTAAATCGTGGACAAGGAATACGAGAAACATTCAGGTTTGCGGCTGACCTCAAAACTCCACCCACAAAAACAAACCTCAGCACCCAAAAAACCAATATAGAAAAACTAGACACATATTGAGCACCACAACAACAACAACAACAACAACAACAACAGCAACAACTTGAACACAACATATCTATTAATACACATCTATATATTTACATATCTGTGTATATTTACCTATACACATATATATTTATATACAAATTGAAACTGTGATTATGACTTATATACCTAAAAAAATGCAACATTATGCGCATGCAGCCATGAATCTGATCAATATGGACTCGGAGAACCGGGTCGTACTCAATGTTGGCGGCATTAGGCATGAGACATATAAGGCCACATTGAAAAAAATACCGGCGACGCGGTTATCCCGACTGACCGAGGCATTGGCCAATTATGATCCCATACTCAACGAATACTTTTTCGATCGGCATCCGGGCGTATTCGCCCAAGTGCTCAACTATTACAGGTACTTATACTTCCAACACATATATATATATCGCATGATACAAATATCTAAATTTGGATTTTTATATATTCTTGTATAGAACCGGCAAACTGCACTATCCCACAGATGTGTGCGGCCCGCTGTTCGAAGAGGAATTGGAATTTTGGGGTCTAGATTCGAATCAGGTTGAACCCTGTTGCTGGATGACCTATACGCAGGTGGGTACATTTGATATAAACTTTATGAAACTATAAAATTCATTCCATGATAAATATATTCTTCATCATCTAATATATGTCTTTCACTTTTCTCTACTATAGCATCGTGACACACAAGAAACCTTAGCCGTACTAGATCGATTAGATTTGGATACAGAAAAACCGTCCGAAGAGGAATTGGCACGTAAATTTGGCTTTGAGGAAGATTACTATAAGGGCACCATATCATGGTGGCAGGAAATGAAGCCACGCATCTGGTCACTATTCGATGAGCCTTACAGTTCCAATGCCGCCAAGGTACCGCTGTAACTTTTTATTTTATATATATGTTAAACTAATCTAACTCTTTTTTTCCACAGACCATAGGTGTTGTTTCGGTATTCTTCATATGCATTTCAATATTGTCCTTCTGCCTGAAAACCCATCCCGATATGAGGGTGCCGTTCGTACACAATGTCACTGTTAAAACAGCTAACGGTAGCGCCGCCTGGTTCCTGGATAAGTCTATGACGAATGCCCACATTGCGTTCTTCTATATTGAATGCGTATGCAATGCTTGGTTTACATTTGAGATTCTTGTGAGTGCCTCAGCTCAAAGGAAGCTAGAGCAAGTAGGAGCCTGGTAGTACCAACATTACTTATACAATATTCTTCTTTGCTCTTTGCAGGTTCGCTTTATTTCATCACCGAACAAGTGTGAATTCTTAAAGTCATCTGTTAACATCATAGATTATATAGCCACACTTAGCTTTTATATCGATCTAGTGCTTCAGCGATTTGCATCGCATCTGGAGAATGCTGATATACTTGAATTCTTCTCAATCATACGCATCATGCGTCTGTTCAAGCTCACCCGACACTCCTCCGGCCTAAAGATACTGATACAGACATTCCGTGCCTCGGCCAAGGAATTAACTCTATTGGTATTTTTCCTTGTGCTGGGCATTGTGATCTTTGCCAGTCTGGTATACTATGCAGAACGGATACAACCCAATCCCCATAACGATTTTAATAGCATACCATTGGGTCTGTGGTGGGCTCTGGTCACCATGACCACTGTGGGCTATGGCGATATGGCGCCCAAGACCTATATCGGCATGTTTGTGGGCGCCCTCTGTGCTCTAGCCGGTGTACTTACCATTGCACTGCCAGTGCCCGTCATCGTCAGCAATTTTGCCATGTATTATTCCCATACGCAGGCTAGGGCCAAACTGCCAAAGAAGCGTAGACGAGTGCTTCCCGTGGAGCAGCCCAGGCAACCGCGCCTGCCGGGTGAGCGTAAGTATACACTAAAAAATAAAATAAAATATATTCACCGTCACTTATTGATACTTCTATTGATTACCAGGTGGTCCTGGCGGCGTCAGCGGCTGTGGTACTCCAGGCTCCGGTCCACACTCGGGCCCCATGGGCTCTGGTGGAACTGGACCACGGCGCATGAATAACAAAACCAAGGATCTAGTCAGTCCCAAGTCAGGTAAGTGTTTGCTTTCGGTCAAAAAGATTCCAAACCAAAAAAGCTCTGCCGCAGCACCATTAAGTACACCCGCTGCGCTTCTACACCTATCCCATAAAATCCTAGTTGGTTATAACCGACACACCTCTATGTAGTATCTTGAGTACTTTGATTAAGCCAAGCTTTGTGACTTCACTCACGTAAAACAACTCGAAAAAGCTCGCACAGCTGCACTGCAGCGCTCAAAACTTCCGTGTTTGGGCGCGGCACAAATTCCTTCCCTATAAATTCCTTATCAAATATACCCTTATACAGTTGTGCTGTCCAAACTTGGCATTACTATCTAGTATACGGACAGTGTTAAAAAGCTTAAAGCACAAAAGCTGTACCCTATATCTTGATTAATTATCTTTAATTTAATTTTTAATTTTTGCGCTTTGAAAGCGTAACTAAAATATACTAAAAATACCAAAATAATATTGTACGTGTATATATGTACTCTATGTAATTAAAATGAATGCATTCACTCATTCATAACTCATAATTCATTAATCGAAAGCTCATAATCGTCTCATCCTCAAGCTTAAAGCTTTCGTTTAACGCTGTGCTTTGGTTACGAGAGCTTTTACGATCTTTTTTAGTGTTGACTGTGAATGATTACAGCAAAGCTTTGTACAAAAGCTTTACTCTTCTATAAGGCAAACTAAGCCCAAAGCTCAGAGTCTACAAGGCAAGCATTCACAGATCAACATTTATTTTTTTCAAACACCATTCAAAACTCATGGCTTTTTTTTAAGAAATGCTTTAAGTTTATTTTGAAAATGACATTTCTGAAGTGTATATTAAAGCTCTGATCCTATAAATGTTGATTTATTTCAACGATATTGTCGTATTTACTATAAATATTATATTACATACATTTTATTATAATGATTTTGTAAAATATTACCAAAAAACGAAATCCCAAACAAATTTTATATGTAAATACTTAGATGAATATACAACAATGATTGGCAAATCAAGAGATGGTAAAAAGAGCAGGCTGCTCTAAGCCTTAAGTTAAAAACACAAACGAAAAAACGTCAACTACTCCTTAAAGAAACCCCTACGTTCCGACAAACCCCGAAATGAGGAAAAATCTACAGAAGCCAAAGCAAATGCAACGAACTAAAGGAAACAATTCGACGACCAATAAAAAAAAATAAACATAAATCTATAAGATGTATGTTTAAAGTATATGAAATTGATCTAATCTGATTTGGAATATCTGGATCGAAACACTATACTATAACGTGGTACGTTGGCCTGAAAGGACACAAAATTTTGATCTAAAACGTGCCACACTGGGCTTCGTCTGCTACTACTACTACTGCTACTACTACTACTACTACTACTACTACTACTACTACTTCTTCAGACACCTACCACTACTACTACTATAACTATCGTATATATACCATATATGATCGTCTACCAATATGTAATTTTCTACGTGTTTTCTTCTACCTATATAAATATTTGATATTTCGCATCGTATACCTACATGTTGTTCAAACAGTTTCTCGCTCGTTCGTTCGTTCTTATTCTACAAATATCAATAAATATATATCTATCTCTATATATACATATACATATATATACAAATATCTCTATTGATGTGTAAATTGTTGTGTGTGTGTGTGTGTGCGTGTGTATATTTTATACATATATTTTATACCTATTGTTAAACTAAGTTCTAATAACTCGGATATATATTTATCATAGAGTTCAAATACGTATATAATATATAGCTCATAACTTTTTTGTATGTTTATCTTGGAACTTTTGTACTTTTCAGATATGGCCTTCAGTTTCGACTAAGACATAGCACCCGTACTATATAGTAGTTATTTCTAAAGCAAAAGACAACCTCAAACATTTACAAAATCGAAATTGAAATCAAATAACGCAGATCAAAATGCTCTAAACAAAATGAAACGAAAAATCAAAGCAAACACTATACAAACTGTTTATATCTTTATCGTTATTGCAATACGCTCATCTCTAAACTCTCATGCTACTCGGATTTAACCAGGGGCGGGTTGGTGTTGGTTTTTTATATAACATTTTCCTAATAATCTAATCTACAAAAACTCTATGTACTTGTATTCTAAAACCAAACCATATATACCCAAAACTTATACTCTATGTAGTGTAGGTGCTCTCAAAAACCCAACCCTAAGAAAATCTCTACCCCCATATACATAGTTTTTAGCGTTACCCAAGGCTGTTCCCATTTAACACCCTCTCAAACAAATCCGCGTAACGATTGGATAAAGTTAGCCACAAAAAATCTAAATCTGTATAGATCCAATCCGACTTCCTAATTACAATCTAATCTAAACTCTATAGTTATCATTCTAGCGTTTATCGTTATTGTTATCGTTTTATCGCTGCATGCTGCATGATTATATCAGAAAGATATCATACCTCTGTCGTATGCATACTGTTGATACTAGTTAGTCGTTAAATATGTTTAAGTTTGTGTATGCACAAAGAGCCTGTGTGTTATCGTAAACTATATCTACCGATAACTATACCTACAACTGTATCTTTACCCACTTGTGTGTGCGTGTGTTGTATGTGTTTGTACTATCCTCTTCGGAAACTCCCTCAAAAGAAGTAAATGCCTAGTACACCCTACTGTAATGTGTAGTACTCTATCAAATGCACTCTCCAGTATTTACCAACACTGAAATAAAGTTTATCAATTATTGAAATTATTTTAAAATATATATAATTTTAATAGCTATAAATTAACCATAATTAATAATAATGCTTTTTATATCTCTTTCTCTCTCTCTCTCTTTCTATCTACTTCCGGCTTTACCGCTGTCTCTACGCCTTACAACACTATCAACTTTCCTGTTTCTTTTTCTCTCTGTCTATATTTCTCGCTCTCTGTCTACAACCCTGTAAACTCGACCTAAAACGAAACAGTTGCTCAACTCTTCACAGGTCCATTGGGCGCCAGCATTGTGGCCATGAGTCCGCGCACCATGCTCGACCTAAATCCGGCCCTGGCCATGGGTAAGCCCACATTTCAGCCACGTTTCCCCACACAATTAGCCGCTACCCCAGCTGCACCCGCAGCACCCACTGCATCTACGCCCGGTGCCCTGCCTCCCATTAGCCTACCGATGACCTTGGGTGCTGCCTCGCCCATTGGCACTGCTACAGCTGTGGGTGCTGCCGCTGCAGCTGCATCTGGAACACTGCCAGCGGTACCTAGCATAGCGGTATCGACGACCGCCAGTTTGGGCAAGGATAGCAACGGTACTGGGATAACGACGACCACCACTACCACCAGCACCAACAATAACAACAGCAGCATGGAGGCGGCGGGCAAGAAGGCGTTCCTCTAAGAGCTCGAGGCGCGCCCAATGCATAATGAAAGCAATATTTAGTCGTATCATATATACCATATAACCTATCATAGAGTTCGATTCGATTCACTGAAACTATTATCACATGCTATCACGCAATATATACATATACATATACATATATCCCTATCTCTATTTCTCTCTATATAAATATAGACGGACTACCCATTCTTATCGGCCATATCATGACGTACATATTACTACTCTAGCTAGAGCTACAATAATGTTATTAGTATTATTACGATTAATAATTAATTCAAGCGTACAGGCACTGCTTTTTCGGTATTTTAACTGACTACAACTAACTAGAAGTTTTTAATGAGCCATTTGATACTATTTTCATTTTTTTAGACTTACAATTTTAGGTTATGTTTATCGTGTTACTTTTATTGATCGTATTTTATAAAAAGCTAACGTTTTTTACTACTACAAATAGCCCGGCAGTTGTATATACTATATAAAATTACGTACTAATTCAACAATTATTAAACCAACATGCAATTGATTATATTTCGATTGAGTTCTATCGATATATTACATTTCCAGACTGTTCACACTAAATAATTGTTAGCTACTTGCGTTTGGAAATGTATATTACAAAAATGCTACTATTGAAGCTATCAATTTTTAAGGGAAAGATTAATCGATAGAAAATATTCTTTTGTTATATCGATAAGTGTTTCAGTTCAGTTAACTACGTTAGTGTCTCGTCTGATATATGTATATACACTACAAAAACTACCAACATAGTTAACCCAATTCCAAAAGATACTTGAAACTTTACATTTATCGACAGCAACTTACTTTGTTATCGAAATCGTTGCATTTGCAGATTTTCTCTGAATTGGTAATCGAAAATATGTATATACAAGAAAAATAACTAACATATATTAACGATACTAACATAGCTAACGAATAACTATCGAACGAGGAGTATCCATAACGATAAATATTGCATTTGAAGCGTTAACGAATCGGTTCGTCAGTTCCTCAAGCTCTAATGACCGACAGTTGTGTAACAAAAGCTTTAATTTTCCCTTAGCAACTATATATCAATAATTTCTATTGCACCCATTTTCATTTCCGATTGTTTTTCGATAGTTTTTTATTGTTTTAAGGGAAATCAACTAACACACTTAAAAAACTTGACTTTGGTTCGTGCTGTGCAAACAAAAACTTTAGCTTGGAAGCTTTGTAATTGCCTAATTAGATGAGTCTCCCAGAAGAACTGCAGACAGTTCAAATAGATGAGCATATATAATCGGGGAAAGTGTGGAAAAGAGTATTAGGGGGAAATGGGGGCAGTTTTCTTTTTGGCAACTGTTTAAAATTCATTGAAGCGAGCTGCTGCCAAATCGCTTGTTAAGGAACGGGAGGAGGGAGTGGAGCTGTGGGCTACACGTGTTAAATATATTTCAGCTAATAAGTACATAGAGTATGAAAGTTTTTCCTTCGCCGTGGAAAAACACTGTACAAACTTTTGCTTCAACTTAAGAAAAACAAATGAAAATTTCTACACCCGCCGTCGCTTTATCTCTCTCTCTCCCTCTCTCACACTGTCTTCTGAGAAAAAGAACAACAACAACTACAACTCCTTAACTTTAATTATTTCCAACAGAAATCGACAGCACAGAGAGGTGGGCAGTAAGGCGCTGAAGGGTCGGTGGCAGGGGGGTTAGCTACTTACTTGTACAACTGTAAATTTACATAAAGAAAATCTTAGACAGATTTTAACCTTACCTTTACTCGTTGAAATTGCATATATTACTATTTTCGAATAATGTTTTTCTTTGTTGTACTAAGGGGAGTTCTTAACTCTGTGCTATGTGTAGACGGCGGTGGATGAGGAATTGAAGAGGTATAGGTGAAGAGCAGAATAAGGGCACAGTAAAGATAGTCAATCTACTTGTCTATCATACAATATGTCTGTTTGGAGATAACAATAATTTTCTTTTCTATTTCTAAATCTGTTAAAAAGAGAAAGAGGGTGGAAATGAAAGAAAGTACAGATATACTATAGTTAGACAGATCTTAACATTTATACATACTATACATATATATATATCATACATAGGAGTCAACTTGCTGCTGTACGAAGAACACAGTTCTTACTTTTACTTTAGCTATACAAAGGATAGGGTGGATGAAGGTTGGACAAAGGGGGGCATAGTAGAGTTAGACGCACGGTTACATATAAACCATACATATGATTAACGCCTAGGGGTTATTTTCAGCTGTATATCATCATTAGGTCTAACAAATTCACTTGTAAATTTTTGGAAATAATAAACTCTATACCTTCTCTACCGCTCTTTCTCGTCTATCTCTTACCATTATACATACACACTAATTCTAAAATGCAAACAGAACTATATATTGTAACTATACATGCTATATATATACATATATGATAAATACG
>JBANCZ010004139.1:0-10849 GCA_037040025.1 Sphaerogastrella javana | reverse complement strand
TTCTTTGTGTCTTGCACGGCTTCGCCGATGCCCATGTGCAGGACGATCTTGTCCAGACCAACAACCGTCTTGTGGACGTACAGATATGCGTAAATTGTGTTGTGATTAATCGTCAGCATCACCTGCCCCCTACGGTGAATGGGGTTTTATGGCGTCGGCCACGCGCTCGGCCGAATCTTCGATTTTTAACGGGCACTGGTGGCGGTAGGTGGCTCGTTCCGTGTACGAATCTTCGACGAGCTTAGCAATCGTTTCAGCGCACAGTGGGTCGTACATCTGAGCCGCAGCAAAGTGCGTGAGGTCATACAGCTGGTGGTAAAAGCGCACAAGGCGGGCTTCCCAAATCGCATCGTTGAGGGCGATGTGCTTAACCGAGCCATCGTATATGAAGTGGTTAACACCACCGGATAAATCTGTCGCCGGGTACTGATTAGTAGCGTCAATCAGGTGTTGCATACCGATAGGCACTGCGCGGCGTATGTTTCGCACGTTATAGTCGCGCCAGTGCGCCCAGGGGGCGTTCGTGTTCAACGCCTTACGATATGCGTTATTCAACCAGCGCAGGTCTTCATTAGGGCCGTTTGCAACGATTAACCAATCTTCATCAGTCCAGTACTGCAGCACGGTAGCCAACTGGCGCAGCACGACATCGAGTGGTTGTGCGTCCTGCTTATTGAACGTGACATCGATGGCGTCGGCTGACTGCGTCAACCACCATTTTACGGGTTTAGGGTTGGTTTCAAAGCCTGGATTATCATCGTAATACTTGAGGTCAACATTCCAATGGAAACACTGGAGTGATCCCGTTACGTTAGTTAAGACCAAACCAATGGAGACAATCACTGGGGAATCCGATAGCGCCAGTGTTTCGCAGTCGATAACCGCGTATTTGTAATGGGTTTCCGGGCGAGAATCCCACGGTGCAAACATAAGCTTCGGTGCGGTGAGATCCGCATTGCCATTAAAGTTCATCGTCGTATGATCCTAATTGACGCCAGACGCGCACGCCGGGCTTTTTGTATTTCGGGTCGCACTTGAATGTGCGGGTTAAGAATGCCAGGCCAGCGGCACGGAAGGGTCGGCGCAACAGGGTGATGTCGGCCGCCGTGCCATTCTCGATAAAGAAGCTTTGGCCGGGCTGCATGGCTGCAAAATCGCTAACCATCTTTGCTATTTCAGGGTTGCGGAATTTAACTTCACGAACCGGTGATGTCGGTACCGGAATGTTGTCTTCCACGCGTTCAATCTTCACATCAATCACCTTTGCGTCAGAGTGTTCGCAACCGCGATCCAGGCCTGGCGGTCTTTCTCGTCGCACCATTCCCAGCGCGGTTGCGCGTGACGGTTGAATATCTGCCGGTAATACGTCTCGAAAGCCAACCGGCCTAATTCGTCATCACAGCTCGTCGTCTTCCTCAACTGTTTGTTTTGGCTTTTCGTTGTCGAATTCAACTTCCACCTTCCCGCCGCACGCGATGGCGACATCATTGAGCACCTGGTTGTAGAGATCTTCGACCAGCAGCCAGGATGCTTGCGTTAACGCTGCAGCGCTTGCGTCATCGTCTTCCTTGGCGCCGTCATCAACTGAGAAATCGCCAACCGCAAACGACTTGAAGATACCCTTGTCGGTAAGCTCGAATGTTGCCTGGGGGGTTTCGTTGCCGGCCATTTCTTCGCTGATGTACCAGGCTAAACCCATCGATTTTGGGCGGTAGCCGGCGTTGAATACTTCGGTTGCCTCGCTGGAATAGATGTCAACATCCTTGAGGCGGATTGTTTTTGCAGGCTGACCGTCGTTCTTCGGTAAGCGCAGCTCAGCCCGGTCAGTCGCTTCAAACCCGTAACCGTACAGGTCGCTGGTGTCTACGTCGTAATCCACGTCAGGCGCAAAATACACCGGCTCATTAGCGGCTGTGCGCAGGAGGCTATCGAAACCGTTCTCACAGCGGTACGCCGCGCCACGTAACACCGGGATAGCCGCACGCACGACCGCCCAGGCGTCGTCAACACGCTTTACCGATGACGAGAACACGAAAGCGGTGCCCTTGCTGGTGATCATCACCGGTACCACTGAGCGCTTGATGAATGCTGAGCTCAGCAGCTCGGTTTCTGCCGCGTCGCGGATCTGCGCGTATTCGCTGCGGAACACATCGCGGCCTTCGCGTTCTTCCAGCTCGCGGATCTTCTCGCTCATTTTCTCGTCACGTACTGTTGCCGGCAGGATGCGCTCGCTGAAACCGACATGGAGGATTACGGTACCCAGCGAAACCTGCTCGATCAGTGGTGCGTCCTCCACCAGGCCGCCCAGCGGTGCTACCAGGCCGCAGGTGCTGTACTGATGACCGGTGGGGTCAACCAGCGCGTGGTCTTCAAGGTTGTTGTACCAAGCCTGCTTTGCTGGCAGTGCGTAGCCTGCCTGTTTGAGGCTGATTGCTGTGTCGATGCACGCGAGCGATTCGCGGCTCACGGTGAACGGGATGAATGCTTTGAATTGTTTAGCCATGGTTCGGTTTCTCTTTCGCTGGGTAAAGGCGTTCATCAAAGAAGTACGCCAGGTGGGTTAAGTGTGACAACGCGGCCAGGCCTGCCAGCTCGGCATGATCCAGGGTGCTGGCGACGGTTGCGCGGGCTGTGAGCATGGCGTCCATGTCCTCCAGCGCCATACCGTCAGTCATCGGGTAGAGCTCGTTGGCTTCGGTTTCCATCACGGCACGCACCGACGCCATGCGCTCTTTCAGACGGTCCAGGCCGTAGTTTCCGGGCATCTGGATCTCTTCACCGGCTGCGATGGCGAATAACATGCGGCACTCACGCAGGCGCGCCCAGGCGTTCGCCGCCATTGCCAGCTTGTAGTTCTCAGTGCCACTCGGGCCAGGGTCACGCTGTGCCGCCGCTTGTAGCTTCATGTTCAACTCTTCGGCGGCCTTGTCGAACTCTTCGAGGGCCAGCATTACGTCATGATTCATTGGTGATTCTCCGGCAACGATAGGTGACTACACCGGTGCTCGTGTCGTGAGACATGGTGAGCGTGTGCGTGTCCCACACCGTGGCCATAGCAGACAGGTTGAGGTTGCACACCGGCATTGCTGTTTGCGACATTACCGCAGCGATGGTGCTGCGGATCAGTTCGTTGGTGCGGTGTTCGTGCACCTGGTTGACGATCTCGGTGTTCTCGTTGGCCGCCGCCAGTTCTGCCTGCAGGCGTTCAACCTTCGCACGTAGTAACTCGACATCGCGTTCCAATTCATTCAGGTTTCGGGCTGGCGATTTTGGTTTAGCGGCGGCGCGCACTGGTTCCTTAGTGAAAACCTCTTCGCCGTCGGGTTCACAACTGAGCGCGTCCAAGTAACGCAGCACCGTGTTGGATGTCGCCCTGACATAGTGGTGATCCAGCAAAACGCGCCCGTCGTCGTAGCTTTTTGTTTCATGGATGAAGCCACGCTGCAGACCTATCGTTATTACCTGGTGTATCCCGATACGTTTTATGTGTGGCTCAAGCCTACCTCGAAATTTAATTTGCGCAGCATCTGAGGCGGGCACATCAGCGTTGTTTACGAGAATGAATTTATCGGCGGTTTCGTCATCATCTTCTGATGGCTCGTCACTGGTCGGTGCAACTATCGAGTCCAGATATTTAAACATCGAGTGGGCACGCGTCACGTAGACCTGATGTTTATATTTACCGCGACTAGACTGGGGTTTAACCACGGTGTGAACGAATCCCTGGTTAGTCACCAGTGACAGTACGTTTTCAAAACCTAAGCGTTTGCTATGACGTTCTAAGGTTTCTTTAAACGATTTCGATGCGAATGCGCTCAGCGGTATGCCGCTCTTGTGAACAGCCACTAACACGTTTTTATTATCGGATACCATGATCGTTCTCCTGTTCAACCTGATCTGCGGCCGAAGCAATTACGGCGATCAAGTAATTTACGTTGTAACGAACTAAGGCCACTTTGAGACTATCGCAGCCTAAGTCTTGCATAACTGCCCGTATTAACTGTGGGCCGTGATTCCTATCAACCGTTGTCACTACGTCATGCAATTGGCGATAGTTACTACCTTTCACAACCGGCAATTCCGGCATAGTTATTGAATGCGCACGCGCTATCGCCACATGCATGGCCTCACGATAAATCATGGCCGGCGGTGTGTTTTCACTTTTAATGTTACTGCGCGCTTCGGCTAATATGGCGTCGGTACCAATTTGCAGACCGGTCATGTGCAACAGACAATTGAACTCGGCACACATGCGCTCTGCCAGTGAATAAGCGCCAACACCCAGGGTGATCGGGTCTACGCTACCGGTGTGCTTGCCCAGGTCGGCCATTTTCATCCGGGTGAACTGACTTAGGGTGGTTGACTGTTTAACCGGTGCCAGAGTGTCGCCCTTAGCCGGAACAAGGGTTATCGCGCCCCCATTGTTGTCAACCACTCGCCACACTGTGAGTCGGTCAAATGCCATGACCATCAGTATCGCCAGAATCAGTACGGTCATCAGCCATATCACATCCAGCTGCGTTATGTTGTTCAAAAATTCCATGATTACCACCTTATGCTGTTCGGGTTACGCCGGCGACCAGGTGAACCAGGTTGTCCGGGGCGATTGTTGCGAACACCGTCACCGTGTATTCGCTTTTGGTTTTGGCCTTGGCACCGCGTACTGATGCCTCGACCGACTTACGCAGCGCGTTGCGCTTTTCTGCCAGGGTTTCTGACATTTCCAGCACCGTCACACCCGGCACGCGGGCTGAGATCGGATAGCCGCGGTACTCAGTGGCGCCAACCTCCATTGCAGCCACGCGTGACGTGAAGCTGTTCGGGTCAGTGTTGGTTGAATAGGCCACGTCTTGATCAACGGTCCCGATTGATTCCAACACCTTAGCGACGTTGGGTTTTTCCTGCTCATGCATGTCGTTACCTCCTGATGTGTGCATTGCATAGGCACACAATAGACGACTGCAAGATCGCCCGTCAAGTGGTTTGTTTCAATCCGCATTCAAAATTTGAGAACGGGCGAGGTTTCCAAAGTACGGCCGCGCCGTTTCAAATCGAATCCGAAAATTGAGAACGGGCGAGGTTCTTGAAGTACCGGCGTCGGGCGGTTTGTTCTAATCCGCATTCAAAATTTGAGAACGGGCGAGGTTTCCAAAGTACGGAATTGCTGCAGGGTTTTTGTTTCCGATTTATAAAATCAGGGTGATCCGCGTTGCCGGCAGCGGGTTGCGCCAGGGCTTCGCCGTTCGTTTGTGTGGGATTTTTTGGCGTATAGATGTCGGCTGATGGTTCGTAATTATTTTCGTTGAAAACGTTGACGGGGTGATTGGCTGTGCGTATAGTTCTGGTTGTCGGGGTAGCACTTGCCCTATTCAAATGAGGATCAATGTTGTGATTAAAGTCACTATTCAAAAGTGCGGCGATGGCGAAGTCATTCAAGTGAGTTCACACCGCACCGGCGCCGTGGATGTAGCTATTGAGCGCGCTGTACAGAAGCACTTTGGTTCAACCTACTCGTTTTACGTTGACAGGTCGTTGTCACACGGGCGCTTTTATTACGGTCAGGTGGGGCGTTACGTTAAATCTGCAAACGCGGCCAGCATGCTTACAGGTCGTCTGTGCTTAACCGTGGAGGCAGTGTAATGGTTACTCTTGTTAACAGCCGTGGTGGATTCATCGGCGAATTCCCCAGCCAGCAGGCGATGTACGATTGGTGCGATAAACGCGGGTTTGGTTGTCGTGGTATCGACTTTGGTATTTATGAATTGTTGCGGGGCTGATATGTATCCTGAATTGTTAGCCATCGGTTTGATATTTGTCGGCTTAGTGATCATTGCCGGTATGCACTTAACAATAGAACCGTAGCTTCGTAATTATTTTCGTTAAAATTGTTGACAGCAATTAGCCCCTAACACATAATGCGCACATACACAGACAAAAGGGGTTATCGAATGTTGTTTGTTATCGCGGCCTGTGTGTTCACGGGTTTAATTGCAGGGCGAAAAATCGCCCGTTATTTAGGGGTTTGATCATGGGTAAAGTGTTGCAAGTTTCTCGTTTAGTTGTCGACGCACCTGGTTTCACCGTGGGCATTGAGTACGCAAATCCACCGTCGTTTGAGCTGACTATTGTCTTACGTCGCTTTGGTAACAAAGTGGCTCAGTCAGATTCCATGCGCGACATTCAGATAGCAGCGCTGGATATTGCTATCCGCGAACCTGAGCCGACCTATGAGCTGATCGCCGCGCATCGGGATGAGGTTTTTATCTGGCGCGACACGTCTGGTCACGGGCATTTTATTGTGTGTTATGGGGCGCATGTAGTTCAGTATCGCAGCAAGCTTGTCGACCAGGCTATGTCTGAATTCGCGACTTGCGTAGTGCACAGCCTTAACACTCGGGGTGTGGTATGAAAATAATACTTGAACGCCACACCTTCGCGCCTGAGTTGAACAAAGCCTACATTCGTGGCTGTGTGATACCCGCGCCGGGCTGTACGTCAATAGCTGCCGTTCGCGCTAAGCTATTCGCGAAAAAATTACCGGGATTAGCTGTGGAGGTGCGCACTGTGTACAACCAGGCAGAACACAAGTGGCTGGGAAAAAGTCACACCGGCGTAGTCGCGTCATTGTTGGACGCCGTGCGTTTTGCACGTGGTTTACGCGACCGTAATCCGGGCGGCGTGCTGATTGACGGCAGTGTTTTACCGCCGTTGCAAACAAAAATCAGAATTTTGAGGTTTTGATCATGAGCTATCAACGTGTAATCCCACGCGACCTGTTTAACGAAGCCATGTTGTTAAAGTGCATGGGCGCGCTGTATATCGGCCTTGAAAAACTGGGGCTTGAATCGCTGCTGGAATACGACGATGAACCCTTTGACGTGTATCAGTGTCAGGATTCCGGCTCATTCAGCGTCGAAAACATCAAGCTCATGGTGCATAAAAACCATGTGTTGCTGACTACGCCACTTAACAGCCGTGCCCCCTATCCGCTGATAGCAACCACCGATTATGACTATGACCGTGAATACCAGGTGTTCACCGCCGATGGTGAACTGACGCCGGAATTTATCGCCATGGTGAGGCGGCCTGCTCCTGATTTATGGGTGTGTGCCGACTGTTTCCCAGTGATCGCGAACGGTGATTATTCACACCTCGACCACTTCTACGAACCCGATAAAGCCGCCCGTCGGCAATCCGAGGTTGACGCTGGAATTGATAGCCTGCGCGCCGCTGGTGGCATTGCAACCAGTTTTGAGGTTGATCATTTTTCCACTGATAAGTGCGGTTGTTGCGCGTCGCCCCATGCCGGTGAACGTTACGCGTGCAATTTAATTAACGAGGTTCAAACAAATGCTTAACATGAAGAAAAAGCCAGCGCATGTGACCGGCGGCCGTTCACCTGTGGGTACTCATTACGAAGTTGTGATTGATCGCAACCGGATTGTCGCGACAGACGACGTGATCAACTTGTGCGGTTTGCGGTTTGACACTTATCGCCTGGCTCAGGACGTGGCGAACACCGCCAGCGCGTGGATTCTGAAAAAGTACCCGACAGGCTATGTGGGTGAGCGATCAATTGCCGTGCGCTTGGAGGGCACCGACAGACTCCTAGCCGTAACCGGATACCAAAGCGGGTATGACGGTTGCCACGAGGTGTTTACCTTCACCGATGGCCATAATGAGGCGTGCCACCAGTATATCCGCGATAAAACATCGCCCCACACAATCTGTAAACCCGGCGTTGTAAAACGATTTATCGCGGATCTACAGCGCTATTACGATAGCCTGCCTGGCCCGCATTACAAGCTTAAACTGGTGACGCTACGGCATATGACCGGACAACCGCCGAAAAAGTGAACACGCAAAGCCTGGATTTATCCGGGCTTTTTTTACGTCTAACTTTTCGTAATTATTTTCGTTAAACGTGTTGACTGTATTATATGCCGCAAGTAAAATGACCCCATACCAACACAGGAGCTAATCAGATGTTAAAGCCAGCGCATTTGTTTGATGTCACATACCGGCAAGACGGTCATACGCGCAGCGTGCAAGTGATCGCCGGGTGTGTGCGTGAAGCCAAACGTCTGGTTAAGTCGGCCTGCGTGGGTGCCCTTGTTACTAATGTGGAGAAAGTCTAAATGCTAATTACGTACCTGGTTAAAAGTGATAGTTGCCGCGCCCGTGGTGCTATCGGGATTTTTCACAAGGCTGCAACGTATGTGCAAGCTGAATCACCCGAACACGCGAAAGAGAAGTTTCGTGAGCTGTACGAATGCCAAAAAACGCCCGTGGCTAAGGGCGGGTTTGCGGGATCAAAGCGCGCCGCGTTCAAAACCGCACTCGGTGCAAGTGTATTCGGCACGGGCCAGGTGAAGGCCGGTTGCCGCGTTGAGGGGCCAGTGATTGAAAATGGCTTACACGTTATCTATTACAGTCTGGGGCGCAAATAATGAAACGCTATCGCACTTACATTCCACCGACGCACGAACAGGGCAGCTGTACGCTGTTCAGTGTGGCGGCCAGCGCGACTGACGCGAAAGCGGATGCGCTGCATGATTACAACACAATGCGCGATCACGACGGCTTGCCTCCACTGGATCGCTTGCCTCGTGGTTCAGTGACAACCATCGAACAACGCAACCGGGGCGGGATAGTATGAGTCTGTACATTGGAAAAGTGGCTGGCGAAGTTAAGCCGGTGCTGGTGCAAGCACGCACTAAAAAACTGGCACATGCCGAATTCCGCCGTCGTTACGGTGAAATTAACGGGTTTCTGCCGGGTGAACGCGTAACACTGCCGAAAGGCAGCACGCTGGAAGTGGCGCCGGGCGGTCGTTGGGATTATCCGGACAATCTGCCCATTAAAAACAGCCGGTTGCATCAGTGGGTTATGGCTCAACGGCTGGAAGTGGTTTGCGGTAATCGGCTGGAATTGTTGAGTCTGTTTATGTACGAAAACGGGTACAGCAATATCAATTACCAGACTTCGCGACTGATATTGTCAAACTCATTCGCTGACTGGGCATTGCACAACGTTAAAGATGAATTCCACCGCTGGTTTACCCGTGCGGATGATGACAACCAGGCGTTCTATGTTGCCGGTTATGACGGCCGTTACCTGCTGTCTCCGGTGCTGCTGGCTATCGTTGAAGACTGGTGCTTGGCGTACGGATCGCTAAAAGAAATTAACGCAAACCAGCATTACAGTTTTAAAGTAAATGAGCGCGGTTGCCTGTGGTTGCAATATCAACAAATCATCGGTAGCCGCGCAATCGGCACCATCACCGATTACGTCCCAGAGAGTGAGGGCGACGAATGAAAACGTTACGTTGTGCCAGCGCTGGAAAGCTGGACGCTATCAAAACCGTACACTCGGGGCTTGTCATCCGCGCTGTGTGGCTGTCAGTCACATGGCGCGAAGTTAACGCCGCTATGCCGCAAACCCCTGACCTGGTCGAACGCTATGCGGATTACATGCGCAACGGGATTGATCCTGATGGTCGTATGCCGCTGTCAGTGAAACGCCAGGTTATCAACTATCTGGCTGGCACAAGTGGCGTTTATTTGGTCGGGCGTCAGTACGCTGACAATCAGGATGTGTACGTGCTATCGCATGATGTGCCGGGGCGTATGTCGATTGTAATCAAGGGCGAAACACTGGGCATTAGCGACACAACCGCAATGTTACGCAATCGCAACGTCGCAATGCTTCCGAAACGTCAACTACAGGTATGGCTCTCATGAGGGATTTTTTAATCATATGCTTGCTGGCGTCGCCGGTGAGGGTGTTGTGAGCGCTAAACAGTGGATTGAATACAGAGAGGAATCAAGTAATGAGTGAGTATGAAAACGTAAGAGCCTGGCAGTATATCGCTGATAACATCCGGATCAATCCTGACTACGGTACGGCGGTTCGCTTCGGTTCAGCGGATGAAGTGAATAACCTGACGATTAAATCAACGTCTACAGGCGAGTTGACTAGCCTGCTGTACATGCAAGGCCGGATCGAAAGCCTGGGTAATAACCGCCTGTGGGTTTTGAGTGCGCAAGGCAAAAGACTTGACAGCGTCGTGCTGTATATCGACGGCGATACTGGTGCGGTCAGTCAACACGCTGACAGCCCCGGCTGTATTCGTAATGTGTTCTTGCATGACGACATCCTGAAATCGGCTAACACTGATAACAATATTGCGGATTATATGCACACCATGGGTATTGTCAAGCCTGTCACAACGTGCGACCTGGCCAGGTTGGTGGTCGCTCTGTGTATCGCGTATGACCTGAACCCCGACCTGGTGGAGTTGCCGGATTGCGTCGAGGCGTGCGGATTGCTGATAGGGGGGCGTGTAGACGCGGTCACAGATAGCGGAAAGTTGCACATCCTCAACTTGCTGGATGAATATCTGTGAGTCCGGATAGCAGCGGGTTTGCCGGTGCTTTGCGTATCGTGCTGGCCGTAATGCTCCTAGGCGGCTGTATTGTGTGGCTCATTGTGTTGGCGATCATGGGCGACTGGTCGAAATTCGTGATTGCCGTGATTGTTTCGAGTTTTATCCGCTCTGCTGTAATGCCCTCCTGACATCGATGCCCGTCGTGTAACATCAGCCCCGAAAGGGGCTTTTTTGTGCCTGTCAGTTTAACCCCTACCCTGTGGCCGTGTGGTATGCGTGGTCGTGTGTCCCCTGTGTGGGTGTGACTATGTGCCCGTGTGGTGCGCATGGTGGCCTTACCGTGTGCCTGTGATGATTAAATGCACATGCTTGTGTTCTTTTAATGCATGGCTGTGTGTCCGGCTGACCGCTGCGACGAGGAATCCTAAGCGGCAAGGTGACAAGGTACTACCCCGGCCT
>JBANCZ010004138.1:0-10849 GCA_037040025.1 Sphaerogastrella javana | reverse complement strand
AGCTCACCCTTATAGAGTTGCTGCCTGCACATTGAATACACTGGCAAAAATGAATAAACATGCTACAGCTTTTCTCCCTACATAAAATAATTGTTTTTCTGAGTGTAGCTAGAAAAATCAGCAGTCAGCGCAGAGCGATAGAGAGAGAGAGAGAGAGAGAGAGAGAGAGCGAAAGAGGAGGATGAGTGGAATGCTGAAATGTTTCTATGGCCATGGCGCATTGTACAGTTATAAATCTCGAACGCAAATTGACTGTGCAACGTTGCGACGCCTTTGAAGTGGACGGCCAAAAGCGACGCCATTTTCTGCCCCATACGGCTAAAACATTTCGCCAGTTGCCAGTTGCCAGTTGCCGGTTTGTCTGCCCCTCACTCACAATTTGGAGATGGGCATTTGATTGGCATTTTATGTTTGTTTGCTGTTGCTTTTGCTGTTTGACTGTCGGTTTGACTTATGTTTCATTAATTTGTTTCTTTTTTATTGGGGTTAACAATGATACGAGCCATGTTTAAGCAGCAAAGGCAGCAAATCAGCACAAAGGCCATAAACATTTCGAGGTTAAATGAGGCTTAGATAAATATTCATAAAGTTTTAAAAGACATGAACATGCCATGAACATGGCATTCTACAAGTTTTCTAACAAAAAATGAAATTTTAAAGTCACAATAATTTTTGTAAAAAATAAACAAATTTTTTTAAAATATACTGTACACATAATTGGCACATTTTAAATTTGGCACAAGGTAATTCGTCTTGTTCCCACTGTAAGGCCCCGTTGTTCGCTCTTCAAATGCTGCACTAATGCGTTCACAGCTTTGATTGATGAGAGTGCGAGTGACGCATTGCGCTCAATGCACAAAAGAGATAGACAGCTCTCAACAATTCACACACAATGGCGAGCGGGCATATCGGTGCATAGACGCACTGCACTCAATGCATAAAAGTTAGAGCGAACGAAATTGATGGACACTGCGCCCACAGTGTTGGGGAGATCATCGTAGCAGAGAGAGTCGAACTGAGAGAGCAACGTTGCGCTCTCGTATAGAGAGAGCATAGACCAAAATGAATACACGAACTGAGCAAGTAACGGCATGAGAGAGCGAAGCCGCACGTATTCGCATTAGACATTCGTATGCAGGCGAATGATGGGCTCCACATAGAATCCAAATAGAGGGATGAGTTAAGAGAGCAACCATGCGCTCTCGCATGCGTTCGTATGCAGTACATAGATCCAATTGCACTGAAGAACTGACAAAGCAAAGCCGAGAGAGCGCAGTCGTAAGTGCTTGTATGCAGAGTTTAAGCGAAATAGAGAGACGTATTAAGAGAGCAACGTTGCGGAATCGTAGACGTTCGTATGCAGAACACAGAACGAAAAGAGAGTGCGAATATGACGTACAAAGTCACGCAGTCGCATTCGGGAGACGCATTCGTGAGTAGATGTGTGACGCACTCTTCCACTTGGACTATTTAAAATTTATATCACATATGGTGAAAAACTACTTCAATGAGATTAAGCTAAATTAAAAAATTGAAGCATTTTGCTGCTTTTAATGAATAACATTTACTGCTTAAGTGACAAACAACTATTTAGAATTATAAACAGTTTAAACTGCAACAACACTTAAAACTTGCAATTTAATGGTAGCTGCAAAGCGAAAAAACATTGCAGAAATATTTTACATGAAATTACAAAGTATTCACTTACGGATAAAGAGAGTAAAAGAGAGAGAGATGAAGAGCACGAGGTGTAGTGAGAGCATTATCATTATGGTAAATGGTTTTTAAGTTAAATTATTCTTGTGCATTTGCTACGCATTGACAGACATCGATGCAGTTCATAATTCCATGCGATGTTCTCGATTTCGATGTCGATGAATTTTGTTTTTGTTTTCAAGTGACAGATGGCAGCTATCGAATGAAGAGAGGGGTGGATTTAAGAGAGTGAGCTTCAGGAGCTTTGGTATTCAGGGGAATTGCGCATATTTAAACATCGTGAGGCTGAGGAAATGAATGCAACTTGCGCTGAATTCCGGTAAGAGCAGACAGTGAATGAGTGTAAGAGATAGAGACAGACAGAAGGAGGGATCGAAAGAGAGAGAAAGCTTTGTGTGCGTTGCTTGTCATATGCAAACGAAATTAAAATGCACTACAACAGCAACAGAAAAAGTGCGCACGAATGCATAAATAAGTGCAGGACAGACAGACAGACAGACAGACAGAGAGAGAGAGAGAGAGAGAGAGAGGGAAAGAGAGAAAGCGAGTGAAAGAGATGCAGCTAGCAAGAGAGAGCACAGTGGGGCATGCATACTTCATTGAATGGCACTCGAAACTATGCGACTTGAACAAGACTGAGTGCTGTAAATTTATACATGGCAGACAGCGAAAGAGAGAGAGGGAGATTGGGAGAGCGAGAGAGTGAAAGTGCCGCCTTTAAATATGTCACAGCATAGAATTTAATTCTCGCATAATTCCGAAAAAAAAAAGTTCAAATAAAAATAGAAGCGAAATGCACACCTTCAACTCAAGTTGAGTTTATGCATGCAAAACATTTTCTGCATTTTCATGCACATCGCAAAGGGTATTATAATATTCCAGCAAACGTGTACCAGACCGTATATCATATCCATACTCATACTCTAAGAGACAGACGGCTCTTTGGAAGGGTATAGACAGCTTCATCTCTATTTGTATGAAGTTTAAGAACGTGTTTTAAATTTCTATCATAAGGCTGGGCATAGAGCAAATAGAACAAGTATTAAAAGTAGTAGTAGTAGTAAAAGAAGAAATTATAATAGAAGTAGAGGTAGTAATATTTCGCATATAGTGTTACACTTTAGGATTACATATATTCCGTATAATTCCCGAAGAAATTGCCTATATTTATGTATATTTAAATATATTTAAGTATTTCAAATATAATACTTAATTAGTCAAATATTTTTAAATATTTCAAGTAATACATATTAAATTATTTATCTATTTTTCAATATATTTAGATATGTCGAATATAGTATATATAATAATTCATTTTAATATATTTATCTGAACTTAAATATATTTTTGTATTTGATAATTCATCTATATTTATCATTTTTTAAATATATATAAATATTTCAAACATAATACATACATAATTATTCATATTAAAATATTTATCTTTACTTAAATATATTTAGAATTTTCGAATATAATATATTTATAATGTATTATAATAAATAATATATTATAAATTATATTAATAATTTTATTTATAATATATGTAACCTGTATGCTTCAGTTATTATAGAGCACATTTGGAAATTTGTCATTTTCGTCTCGTCTCGTCTGGTCGCCTTTGTTTATGTATGCATTTGTGCACATACATATATTTTTTAGCCCTTCTGTTGCTATAAACTTTGGCAAATAAAGTGCATTTAAAAGGAACACCCTTAACCCCAACCCCAACCCCCCCCCCCCTCTAACAAACTGAGCCACTGCTAGAAATGGGTCAAACGCTTTGCAGCTTATATAGAGCACGTACTTACACACACACACACATATAAGAAATTTAAGGTGCTGCTTGGGGGGGGGGGTATGTTCGCTCATGAGTCGGGCAAAGTAGAGTGTGTGTGTGCACACACACACCCATGGACCTACATACACACAATGCGTATACGTCACGTTGTGCCGGGGCCAAAGCATAGCTGCATCTAACGCAATCCGGGGCCAACATCACGAGGAGCCCTGCAGTTTGTCATGTGTCACACGGCTTCAACGGAATTAACATACGCACAACCAATCTGACTCTCTCTCTCTCTCCTTCACACTCTCTCTCTCTCTCTCTCTCTCTCTCTCTCTCTCTCTCTCTCTTTGTGACACCCTCTGTCCCCATTTCTCATTCTTCCTCTCTCTGCTTTTAGCACTAAGTGCGGGCTTTGAAAATTATAAAACTAATGCAATTTAATGCGATTCTGCGAAAATTTGTTGCTCAACTTTCTATGCAGCACCCTATAAAAATGTAAAGATGTAAAGTTCTAGAGATGTCAAAATGTTACATGGAAAACTTCAGGCTTTACAGCACCGTGTTATGAAGTAAGTGTGCTAAGAATAGACTGTAATTCTGCACATAAAATGTAATATGGTAAAATGAATAGATATAATAATAATAAAAAAAAGAAAATATGTAAAAATTTAAAAACCTTTAAAAAATTAATACAAAATTTTAAATCATTTCAGCACAAAATCTAAGAAAATTTATAAATTAAGTTATATATAACAGAACAATAAAATATAAATTTAAATTAATAATAATAAAGACAGAAATTAAAACAAAATAAAAATAACAATAACAATTAAATAAGAACACTAACAAAATAAAAATAAAATCCTTTCAACATCTTTACAAATTCTATAAAAAATACTCACTAATCTTGAAATTTTCATTTGTATTTATAAGCACAAAATCCTAAATTAAATATATATAAATTTAATTCAATATAATCGTCTTCTAAATGTATTTTTTCCACGCAAGTTAATCGAGCAAATGAATTAAAAATATATAGTATATAACTAAAAGTTTTTATCTTCTGGCAGTTCGATTCAATTGCAAATATTCAATTTCGAGGCACTTCCAGCGCCATACAGTCAAGCGCATATTTATAGGTCAAGTTAAACTTGGCTATGGCTTTTAGCTGGTTTTTTTTTGGCTTATTTTTGGCTTGTTTTTTGGCTTGAAATTAGCATGACTTTTGTGGTTGCATTTGCGCGTCGCTGACTCAGCAGAAAATTCCTGCACAGGTCATGCTACGGTCGAGTGGCTTCTCCTTCCATACTAACTTAAATGTATTTCTATTGATTTTGTCAAACACACACACGAACATGTGTGTGTGTGTTTGGCAGGCATTTTACTGCCAAATTGAAAACGACACGCCCACAAAATAAATATATATGGCAAAAGGCCGAAGGAGTTACTGCAAAAATGCATGAATAGAGTAGGCTGACAGTGACCAACAGCAGTTCGTGTATTGCAACTGCACTCACATCACAGTGCATTCGAAAATTGTTCACCCATTCCAGCATGATCTCGCTCCCACTCCCACATTCAAAGTACAAGGCCCTGCGGGTTGTTTGTTGAGTTTTTGATAAATTTCTGCTTGGCAGAAAGTCAAACTCCGTGTAGTAAGAGCTACCGTTGCTTTGATCTAACGGTACACCTAAGAAAATTCTTTGGAATTATATAGAAAAATGTCTAATTTTTAAGAATATTTATTATGCTTAAACTTAGATTATTTAATTTTCTAAATAGTTTCATTTATTTCACATTTCCATTATTATATATCAAATTTTAAAAATAAATATTGCTTTATAATAAAAAGAAATTTATTAATATATTTTTTTTTATTTTTATTTAGTATATATTTAATTTCTATTAATACTTAGTTTATTAGTAAAAATTATGATTTCCTTTTATTTATTACACGTTAATATTATTTATTACTTTTTTCCTATTAAAGTATTTATTTTATTTTCATGTTTTTAAAATCTATAAAATATTTTTAGTTTATTTGAATTAATTCTTATTTTCATGTTTTCTTCATGTTATTTTTAGTTATTATTATTATTATCTTTAGTTATTGCTATTTTTTCAATTATTATGTTATTTTCTTTAATTATTTAGTTTTTATTTTAATTTTATATATTTTATTATTATTAATAATTATTTTATTTTTATTTAATTTTTTTTTTTTTAGTTATAATTTAATATTTTTCTTTGAGTGTACGCCTTACTCAACTCCCATATGGCCATGGAGCGCATTTCCCATATAAATTTAATGCGCCAACAGGCAAAGTAATGCAACGAAGGCCCCCACCAGATGCTTCACCCTAACCCCACTTTGAGTAAGACTCTTAGTCTGAGGCTGAGTTAATGTCAGGCCGCATAAAAATTGCATTAGGCGCAACGAGAATTATGCAAGCCTGGCCACACTGACAAAGGACGGACATGGCACATGGCACATGGCACATGGCAATTGCAATCTCAATCTATTTTATGCCCAGGGGTTGTGTACAAGGTCTAAGGTCTGAGTAACGGTATCCTGTGAGCCTTTACGGCTTCTGGCCGAGTAAGGGCGCTACAAAATAAGCTAATTTTACACATGATAGGCCTGGTTATGGTCCCAGGGCGGGGCTTAGTTTGTTAAGTGGGTTTTAGGGCTGCATTTTACACGCCAATGACTCAAGCCGAGTGCATGATAAGAATACGGATACATAATGTATGTTTAGTCAGCCATAACGGTAGCTCTAATCAGCCTGGGCAATGCCTGGGGGTTGCCTTGACTAAGGTGTTGCTTAATAGCTGGGTTACTCTATATATTAGTGAGTGAAAGTGGCATAATAAACTGTAGATACGATTTGTAGGACGTGCATATGCCCCATTTGTACATCCGCTGTGGCTGAAGGTATTCAGAGTATCGGCATAAGTACCGTCACTATAACTATTATGACTTTGTAATGTGACGCTTTGCATTTGAATTTCTCCAACAGCCCCGTTAATGCTGAGCTAATACAGGGTCCTCCTGCAAACACAATGCTAACAATGGGCGGGACACAAAGACTTGGCGGTAAAGGATGAGTGGGTTGCGTAGGGTTCTCTTTGGGCGACACACTCGAAGACGGTGCTTGAGGCTTGACCATTTCCGTGTTGGCCTTACTCTTGACATTTATATACTATACATACATATACATACATTTATATATAATTTTGAGCAAAAAAAAATGATTTCTTGAAGCGTTTTACTCGAGTAGAGACCTTTGGGTAAAGTTAATGGACCAGAAATTGGAAGCACAACAGAGCCTCAGAGAGGACCGGGTTGGTCTGTAAAGGGCTAAACCATTGCAACAGTGAATAATGCGCATAATAAAGTGTCCAAAACATTTGGATTTCTTTTCTTTTCCTTTCTTCTTTTTTCATGTTTCTTTTCTTTTATTCGCTTTGATTCGTTCTTCTTCTTCGCTTTTCGGCTGAATCTTTTGGTTCTTGGGTTCTTGGCCCCCGAGTTCCAAATTGCTTTAAATTTGTTGTAATGGCGCTTTAAGTAGTTTTCTTTTGGGGGCTTTTGCCGTGTGATTTATGACAGCCGTGTCCAGGGTTGCCACAGCGACTCTGTAAATTCGCATGCTGCCGTGCAACATATTGGAAAAACGAATGCGAAAACGAAAACGAAAACGAGAAAATGTGTCAATAAATTTTCGAACAAATCGATGAGCCACTTTCCCATATTGATGGCAACCTTCACATTAAGTTACAGCCAAAATTATAGACCGATCGGTAAATGAGTCTCTCAATTGAAAACCCAAAGAGTTGACTTTTATTTCGGTATAAAAAAAAAACTAATCTTCAGGGAATTGATGTGGAAGCACAAGGTGCCTTATAAAAGGTCGCTTCAACCCTTTCAGCGTCTTTATAAGAAAGTGTAGACTAAGTATACACATTATTGGTTCTTTATAACAAAGGACACCCATTATAAGTTTCATTTGTTGCTAATTTTATGGAAATAATTTTTATTTTTTTAGTACATTACCCTTTTATAATTTTTGGGTGCTAATATTTGGGTGAATCTGAAAGGTATATTACCTGTAAATAGAGGAATATACAAAGAATTATTAATAATTTAATTAATTTTGTATATAAATTTTAATATAATTTTATTAGAATAATACAAAAATATTAAATCTAAAGATATTTGAACAGAGTCCCAATGTTAAGAGACTTCGAAATGATGCTGGTGACATTATACAAGGCTTTGGTTTGACCTACCCAAGGCCATTAGCAAATATTGACACACATGGGAAGAAAAACAACAAAAATTGAGAAAAATAAAATACAGAAAAAATAGGATAAAGGGGAAAGAGAAAGGGACAAGAGAAGGGAAAAGCGAAAGCCACATTGTGCAGATAGATAGACAAACCAATCTGTGCAAAGCAGTCGACTGTCTAGTCCACTTCCGCCATAGAAATTAAATGCGTACCACACACACACACACACACAATCATGTTAGCTTATGTGTGTGTGTGTGTGTGTATGTGTGACCCGACTGTTCCTGTTGTTGTTTGTGGCATTGCTGACTCGCTCTTTATGTGTGCTGAAATATAAACACTGCGGTGTTCGTGTGAGTATGTGTGTGTGAGTGTGTGTGTGTGTGTACCGCAAATAAATATTGCATAAAGTCAAATAGATACACACACACACACACACAGATACACTCACGCACACATACAAGCACACAAATACCCAGAGCAAACATGAAACGTTGTTCGGACAACGAACATCAGCATAAAACATAAAGGGGCGCATTAGCAGCAAATCATTTAAATATACACAGAAAGAGAGAGAGGGAGGGAGAGAGAGAGAGAGAGAGAGAGAGAGAGAGGGAGGGAGAGAGAGAAAGAGAGAGATTATGAATGAGAGTGATAGAACATGGCTCTCTTTACCTCTTGGTCACCCGCATAAAATGAGCCCACAGACGAATGACTAAGTAAATGACTAACTAAACTAACGGCATCAAGTCCGCTAAGTACATACCCTGGGGTCACATACACATATACAACGTCAATAAACAAATTTCGTTACATTTTCACTTGTTAAAAGTTCTGACTTGCCCTTGTGTAAAGCAAGTTTTATGAGCATGCGTAAGCACCATCCCTACTGCTGCACAAAATTCTAATTCAGCTTGATCGGTTTGTATGTATGTACATTCAATATTATACGAACGCATGCGACTGCGTTCCGTCTCTCTCTCTCTCTCTCTCTGCTTGGCTTTCCTATTCGGCTTCCTATTCGGCTTTCCTATTCGGTCTACGATCTGCATACGAACGTTTACGACTGCGCGCCGTTGCATTCGCAGTTTGGCTCTCCCTCTCTCTCTCCATCTCCCCCCTCTCTTTCACACTCTGTCTCTATGTGCTTGAACTCGCATACGCTTTGAGCGAAGTCAATGTCAACTCCGTTAGGCCAGACTCTCTCTCTCTCTCCTCTCTCTAACCATATAACGGGGTCTTACAGTGGCCAAAAATCGAAATGACTTTTGGCAAATTTTAAATTGCAATTAAAATATTATAAATAAAATAATACATATGTATTTCAAATATATATTTTGTATATAATCATTGAAATAAATGCAATAACTTTCCCTAATAAGAAATATTTGATTATATATTTTCTTAAAATAAAATTTATATAAAATTTATCAAATATATAAATATATAAATATATTATTGTTATTATTATTATTATTATTATTATTATTATTATTATTATTATTATTATTAATATTAAGGAGTCGCCGCCTTACTGTTACATTGTATTAATTAGTAATTTTAAAATTCAATAGAATTTGTTAAATATACTTCAAAGCGAGCAAAGTCTGACATTTCGATGTGTTTAACCTTTAACATTCCGTTTAGTTACTAATGAATCTGATTACCGCCTGCGCATTACAGACAAACACAGACGATACACTGTGCAAAAAGCTCTGATAATGTATTTAATATTGGCTATGTTCATTAAAATATGCATAGTCATTCAGAGATTGCTCTCTGTGATAGCTTTCTTATTGTTCATCTCTTTTATTGTTTCCTTTTTGAAACCATTCCTAATTTCCGATATTTATTGAGAGCGCTCTCTTTGCTATACAAGCGGAGCTTTACGCTCATTGGCTTTTGCACTCATTCGCACTCTTCGCTCATTCCCATTTTCCACTCTCTTTTCGCCTCATCTATAGACTAAGCAAGCCATGTTTTGCTCTTGTTTGTTTTTATCAGTGTTGCCTAGATCTCTTAAGAGAGCGTGGCAGTGTTTCCTTTTCGCTCTTATTTTAATATACTCTTTGCCCTTTGAAGTAAACTCTTTTTCTCTACAGTGTAGGCTTGCAATGTCTTTTGTGGCTGCTCTCTAAATTTGATACACGTTTCAAGGGCAAAGACACACACACACACACATACACTAAGGCAATGAACATGCCCAGAGTTATATATTCATATTTTACTAAAGGAAGGAGGGGGGAGGTCTGCTAATTATGCCAGGCATAAAAAGTGCTGCCAAAATGTATGTGTATGTGTGTATTGTTCATGACAAGATGTATGTCTAGACACACACACACACACGCACACACACACATGTATACTTATAAAGAGACTTACACCTACACACATAAAGTTATCTGCAGTTATGTGTGGCAGCAGGAGGCTCTCTCTCTCCCTCTCTCGCTTGCTCACGTTCCCTCTCTCTCTCTCTCTTTCTATCTTGCATGCTTGTTAAGTTTGTACTAGGGTTATCCCCTCTTCCCGCCTACGCCCCTGGCAGACATCTGCTGTGGAAAATTCTTCAACTAAAATTGCAAAAGTTTTGCCCCAGCCCCAAGCTCTGTTGTAAGTATGTGTGCGTGTGTGTGTGTGTGTGAAAAATGGCCAAATAGCAACTAATATGGCGCACATTAATTACGACAAAATGGCGCTAATGTCGTCAGAGCACACTTCCGTTCTGCGTGCGTGTAGCTATGTCTGCCTCTATACATATGCATGTATGTGTGTGTGTGTGTGTGAGAGAGAGTGTGTGTGAGTGTGCGTGTGTGTGTGTTAGTGTGCTTGTTTGTTTGTATTAGCGCAGCATTTGTATGCGTGTCATGCCGCGTTTTTCAACAGGGCAACATTTGCGCTCAATGAGCGTAGAGGCCCCCTCTCTCTCTCTCTTTCTCTCTCTTTCTCTCTCTTTTTCCCTCTCACACACACACATTGAAAATGACCTTTGGTGGTATTGCTTTTTGGCTTTATTGCCCAAGTCTTGGTCTGGGCTTAGGTGGCAGCATATTTC
>JBANCZ010004137.1:0-10850 GCA_037040025.1 Sphaerogastrella javana | reverse complement strand
ACAACAACAACCACAACAACAGCAGCAGCAACAGCAACAGTCGCAGTTGCAGCCACAGCTAGCACTACAGCAACAACCAGCAACAGTTGCTGGCATTACAGCGCCAACGTTGAACAATTTGATGAGCACGACTTTGCCGGCTTTGCCCGTGTTTATGCCACAGCTGCCGATCACATTGCCAATTGCATTACCGCTGGCCAAGCAGGAGGAATTGTTGACAACACCAAAACCTAAAATAGCACGCCTCTCCTTGTGAGTAGTTGGTTGAAAAATGCCGATTTTAATGAATGAATGAGGCCAAACTTGACTTGGAATTAGTAAAACATTCAACGAACATTATGATTAATAGATATTCCTTTCACAGATTTGTGCGCCAGCTGGAGGTGGATCAGGAGAGTTGCCTTAAGCCGGACTATGTGAAGCCGTTTCGCACCAAGGATGAGGCAGTCAAGCGGCTAATCAGGTTGGTTTAGCCATAGTTAAACAATAGTTTACCTTAAATTTAATGCAACTTTTTAACTAAATGTATTAACTTTTGCTTCTCAGATATCACTGCATGCATGAGAATGATATGGAGTTGCCCTCGGATGAGGATGAGGAGTTTGAAGCGACAGCTTTGGGATTTCAGGATAAATTCCGTAAGCTTAATGGAAAATTCCAGGAAATACTCCTGCAGGAATCAACGGTAAACTCAATATTTATAATGTCTATATAAAACATATTTTAATTTCTTATATTTCTTTTATATTCCAGCTGCCGCATCGCACCTCGGAGCTGCTGCAAGTGGAGCAGCTGCTGATAGACGCCGAGAAAGAGTTGCTGGAGCGACAACAGGATCTGCAGCTAAAGGAAGAGTTGAGCAGTGAGGAAACAACATCTGATATAGTAGCCTGTGAGCTGGAGACGACCAAAGTCAAAGAGGAAATCAAATTGGAATTTACGGAGCAGCATGTGGCGGCATCAACGCCAGCAACAGCTGCAGCTTCAGCTGCATGTGAAGAAGTGCTGGATAAATTTGATATGCTCAAAAATAGCGCCGATGTGAATAAGGCGTACAATAAGCAGCAGCAACAGCAATCACAGCAGCAACAATCACAGCACCAACAACTCACACAGCAGCAACAGTTGTCACAACAGCAGCAACAGATGAAGCGTGAAGAGAATGGCGATTGGTTGAGTAGCATTGAGGCCAGCAGCAATAACAATTGTGCATTGAATGAGACTGTGAAGAAGGAGCAGCACAACAGCTGCAAGGACAACGAGGATTATATCAAAAAGGATTACGACAATTTTGATATAGAATCCGAGCTGACGCCGAGTTTCATAATGAAAAAAGTCGAGCAGAAAATGGAGCCGCCCATGGTGCAGAAAGCCGAGAATTGCTTTGCAGATAATGTGCTCCAAGATCAACGACAACAACAGCAGCAGCAGCAGCAACAGCAAAAACCACAACAGCAACAGCACGCACAACAGCAACAGCAGCAGCACAGCCAACCACAGCAGCAACATATGAAGAATCACGCGCTCAACAATGATGATCATGATGATGGCTGGTACTGTCTGCAGAAGGAATTGAATCTGATAAACAATGATCCATTACCAGCGCAACAGCAGCATGTGAATATGCCGCAGCAACACCTGCAACAGCAACATCTCTATGACAACAACAGTAGTCATTTGCTAGCAAATGGCAATCATCTGTCGGACCTGTTTCCCAACGGCTGCATAGACAAGAGCAATCAGAGCAACAGCAGCATCAGTAGCAGTCACAGCAGCAGCAGCTGTGCCGGCGACAGCAACAATGTTGTTGCCAACAACACTGAGGTGCCCATTGGCAGCAGCAGCTGCAGTCAGCAGCGACAGCAGCCGTTGGGTCTGCCCGCTGAGCAAACCAATCATCATCCAGCCATCAGTGAGTTCTTCAGCAGCGATTCGGATGTGCAGAAATCGGTGGAGACCCGTCTAGAAGCCATGTTTGGCGAATCGCCAGTGCATTTGAAGAATAGTAGCGATGCAAACGATATTGATTCGAATCTGGACGAGCTGTTCGGCGATTCCAAGTCTCCTGTTGTGAATCATAAGAATAAGCTGAATATGTGGGCCGCTGATGCCGGCTTTGGCGGCAGCTACAACAGCGAACAACAACAGCAACAACAGTCGTACGCACAGCAGCAACAACAGCAGACACAGCAGCAAACACAACAACAGCAGCAACATCACATCGAGCTCAACTGCAACAACAATCCCCGTTGGATGCAGAGCATGGAGGCGCACTATAGCGACTACATGTCCAGCAACACCAGCACTGTGGACGATGGTACGCACAATATGCTGGTGAATGGTGAGCGTCGCAAGCGCCACTGGAATACGCAAATCATGGGCAGCAGCAGCGACATGGAGGATGAGAACAGCAGCAAGCGATTATGCACAGGCTCGTCAACGTCCTCATCGCCGTTGTCTACCCAGCAACATGTACAGGTGACGCCACATGGCATGCTGGATACTGATATGTTGGGATTGCACGATGGTCTGGCAGGCAATGCTCCCACGGGCTTTTCACAGATGATGCTGGATCAGCAACAACAACAGCAGCAGCAGCAGCAACAACAACAGCAGCAGCAGCAACAACAACAGCAACAGCAGCAGCAACAACAACAGCAACAGCATAGCTTTGGTAATCATCAACCTTTTGTCAATATGCTGGATGCACAGCAACAGCAGCAACAGCAACAGCAGGTGCAACAACAGCAACAACAGGTGCAACAACAACAGCAGCAACATCAGCACTATCAGCAGCACAACATGCAACAGCAAATGCAGCAGCAGCAGCAACAACAGCCACAACAACAACAGCAGCAGCAGCAACAGCTACATGTCAATCACATGGCTGCTGCTGGAGAGTACGATGATGACATCAGTCGCCATGTGGCCAGCGCCATCGACAGCATTCTGAATCTACAAAATAGCGGCGACTCGTTGCAGTTCTCCTTGGGCTCATTTCTCGGCGACAGCATTCTGGACGATCAGCGACAGACGAACAATTTGCCCAGCTGCCAGCAGGAGCAGCTGATCAACCGACGACGCCAGATGGGCGATGATATGACCGATTGCTTGATTAGCGGTGGTGCAGCTGCAGCCGCAGTGACTGATGGCACTGGCAATTTGTTGCTGGAGCATCACCAGCATCATCAGCACCAGCATCACCCACAGCAACAGCAGCAGCAGCAACAACAGCAGCACCAACAGCAGCAGCAACAACAGCTGCTACAATCGCACATGGGCCAGCAACAACAGACGCATCTGCAACATCACGCACAACATCATCATGGGCTGGCGCCGGCTCAAAACCAGCATCATGGCCAATTGAATGACTTTAGCTGTGTCAGCGCCGGCCTGGACGAGGCTGTCAAGTCCATAATGACCTCTTGACTTGAGCTGCAAGCAGTAGCAGGCACAGCGCAGGCAGCCGCAGCAACAGCAGCAGCAACATCTGGCGAGGCGACAGCAACTGTTGGAAATAGTTTGATACTGGAGTTCAATGCCACCACGTTGTGAATCAGCAACAGTTGCTCATAGCTCGACATGCTAATCAATACATAGTTTACTATACTATACTATATATACATATATATATATATATATCTATTATATAATTTAATATTTATAATTTATAATTTGCACCCTGCCCTGTACAATTTTTAACTTAATAATTTAGTCCCTAAGTTTTGATTTATATCATGTAGCGTAAATTGTTTTCATTTGTAAATTGTCTTTGTTTCCTTTTAATTAGTCCAATGTGTTTGTACAATATTTATGAAAGAACTAAAGAAAAAAAAATATCCTAAAAAAGTTGAACAATGTCGACACGCGTCATTATTTCATGGCTATATAGACATACAAATCGCACACAGATCGAGATTTTTATGTTCGAAGCAGATGCAGATGCAGCTGCTGCAGTAAGATAGAGGAGAAATAAAAGAGAAATTGAAATTGAAATGCAAAATACGACGAATGAGCATGAAATGCTTCAACTGATTGAGATAATTTTAAACAAATGATGTAGCTACAATAAAAACAAAGAAAACTAAGTGAATAAATGCCTAGACAATTTATTAATAACTAAAAAAAATAAACAATACAAGGAAGTGAAACTAAAAGAATTCAAAGAAATAAGCAAATGCAATAAATTTTCGGCCTGTCGAAACTTGCACTAAAACTTGTAAAGCTTTCAAGATTTTTAGTGTTTATTGTTTATTAATCATATAAAAATTATAGTCCGAATCAAGTGAAGCCAGTTACAGCATGCGATATAGCTTTAAAAACTGCACGAAATGATAGAGAAAAGCAAGAGATCTGAGGGGAGAAATTGATCATAGAGGTAGACAGAAAGAGAGAGTATATATATATATATATTATATAGAGATTAACTAAAGCTGTTTGGTTGTATTATATAAGGCAAAGGGGCGTGGCACGAGGCCCTGCAAACAATTACAAAATTTGTAACAATGTGGCCAATATTGTTGTGGAGAATTGCAGGCGAAATACGAGAGATATGTGTTTGAAATGCATTAGAAATTGCAGCACAGCGAATCGATTAATATTACAAAATTCAATATATTAAATGATTATTATTAAGCAATTGTATATATATATATATAATATAGAAATATACGCGCATACATGCACAATTTTTGTGTGTGTATGTGTGCGGCATGCATCACTTTTTAATTCCACTATAAAAGTAAAACAAATGGATTTGCTCTTAATGTAAACAAAAACAAAAAGCAAACGCAAAAAATTACAATAAAAGAAGCATGCAAAAAAAAAATACGTAAAAAATATTGATTGCAAAAAAAAAAACAAAGCAATTGTAAACTATGAAACTATTATTTATGATAAACAAAAAGAAAGCGCTTAAGGTCAGTCTGCAAAAACAAATACAAACATATGTACATATATATGCATCTACATATATATATGTGGATCTCTATATATATATATAGAATGAGATAGAGATACATAATGCATAATTCATGCGTTTAATTATTGTGCTCAATTGGAATTAGAAAGTTTTATGTTGCTAAAGTAAAAGTCTTAGAAATTGATAAGCAAAACAAAAACAAAAAAAAAAAAAAAAACAACACGACGAAGCAAACCAAAAGCAGTTCAAATAAAACAAAAACGTTTAAACAAATGAAAAAGAAAAACAAAAAACCATTTTAGCAAATTTAGTTTAAACATTTCAAAATTATATATATATATATACCTAAATATATATAAATATATATTGTATAAATACAAAAAATAAAAACGAATCGTATCATTGTATCTTAAACTTGATCTTGCCACAAATCTGATTTGTGATTTGTGCCACGTTTTAAATATATTTAAATATATATACATATATATTGATGTCTGATTAGCTTGTAAAAAAAAACGAATGATTGCTAAATAATGAGAACAACTTAACGAACTTAATCCAAATAATAATGTAAATGTTAGACAAACACACACACACACACAGGCATACATATATACACATAGACGAGGTCGGATCGAAAAGTAGATCGAATTTTGTATTTCTGTGGCTTGCGTCAACACAAGTGTTTCAAGATCTGGTGGGGCTTAGTCTGAAGGGTTTTAAAATGGGTATTCATGATAATGAATCAATAGTATTCGAAAAGTTCTATACGATAATAATCATACATTTTCGAGCCGACCTTCTACATCTAGTTGTAATAGTCCAGCGATACATGTATTAATGCATATACCAATTTACAGTAAACCAACACAACTAACTAACTAAACAGCACAAGCTAAAAACGAAGCAAATTAACTTCACTCTTAGTATGTGTGACTAAGGCATCGATTAGGCGCATGCACATACACCCGTACTACCGTGTAGTTTTTTTTTAAGTGTATTGTATTGTATCATACTATATATATATAACTACTATAAAACCCAAGCCCACCCACAGCAACACCAAGTCCATTAACCCCCCCTCCCCCCTCCGCTCGCCATCCACCCCAACCACTCATACAGCTACCCATTTAGCAGCCTGATTAAAACTTAAATATGATTTCATTTAAATTATATATATATATATGGAGATATATATATATATTGCAACACTTTCTAGTTGTTATATACAAAGACAAATAATTGAACCCTTGGATAAAGATTTATATGTAATAGCATAAATTAAGTTTAGTCAAGTTTTGAATTGCAATTAAATAATGATTGAAAAGAAAATGAAATGCAGAACTTATCACTCGCTAGGAGCCCACATTTAACACTTTGTTTCAATCATATTATTTATATATGGTATATATATAGATGCAAACAAAGAGAATTATTAAATAACTAAACGGTTATTCAAATCGGCTTCACACAAATCCTACAAGAAAACAAGAAGGAAAACAAACTTTAAAACCTAACCAAAAAAAAAAGCAAACTTAAAGCAGACAAACTAAAAAAAAAGAAAACAAAACTCAACTAAAAGCAAAAGCAAAAGCAAAAGCAAAAACAATATCGTACTATAAATAAAATTGTTCAAGCTATAAATGTGTCTAAATGTAATTTAATGAAAACAAAACAAATTACATATTAAACAAAAGATTTTTAAATGCAAACGAAAAAAAAATCATGAAGAAGTTTTAATTACAGTGCAGATGAAACTGAAATGAAGTCGCAGTTCAATATATATTTAATAGTTTATTAAGCCCATCCATTTTCATAGTCGTCATAAACATTAAGTAAATTAAATACCAACTAAAATAAAACGTATTAAAAACAACAACAACAACAAAACGCAACAAACAAAACCGAATTGAAACTTTAAAAAAATAAAACAAACAAAAAAAAAATGCAATCAAATTCAAAATGCGTCAAAACAGAACGAATAAAAAAACCCTAAAAAACACAAAAAAATGGCAAAAACATGCGTATTCATAAGGAATAAAGAAAATTTCAACAATTTTAAAAGAAAAAACACATTGTCTTTTTATTATTATTATTATAATTATTATTATTATTATTATAATTATTATTATTGTAATAATTCATACAGTTTTACAGCTTGTGTGGGTTTTATCATTTGGTTTAATTTTCGTTTCTATCGATGCTACAAAAATGTGCTCAATGCCTTTTGAGTTGGCTCTACACACAGAAACATGTGTACTAAGTACAACTACCGTTATAGATTAGTTCATTATTACGGCTAGTATATTATAACTGGGCTTAGATCTAACATTATCATAAACATCATTGAGAATCAATGATCATTGCGGCAGTTGCAGTGCCAAAACGCGAGCGTTTGGCTTTTTTTCTTTGCAACGAGAACTTATACTTAATAATAATAATAATTTATTTTAATAAATAAATAATAATGTGCTAGATTCAGTACATACACACACACACACGCACACATACATAATATACATAAGCATATAAACATATACATAAAACTTCATCAATCGGTGTGGAGCCAAGAGTCTGGCTTCATATTTGGCATTTGCGCTATTTACTACACAACTAACTAAGTGAAGGAGGGGAGGGGGTGAGGGGAGGGCCTGCCAAATATATAGTCAGATTTACAATTGATCGATTTATTGATTTATCGACTGATTGCTTGATCGCATCATCTTTCGATCATACTTTGCTTCATCAATTCATACCGCATATCAAAGGTGCACAGCTCTATTGGGATAGATCTAATTTAGTGCTGATAGACGGGAAGCGGATGACCCTCAGAATTGACGACCCATTTATCCAGATCGATCTCCTTGCGATTGTCACTGAACAGCAGATAGAAGTACTTGAGCGTCTCACTCATCCAGAAGCTCTCCATTAAGTCACGCATTCGTGTATTCAGTGTATTCTTTACATTGCCTAGCGATGTATAACCAGCCGCCACCTTCGAATGTTTCTCGAATGCCTGGAATATGGTCCAGCCCATGTCCTGGAACGTGCGATTGCCAGTCAGCGCATAGAAATAGTATAAGCTCTCTACGAACTCGGGACGCAGCAAATTGTGCGCATCATTCGGCTTCACATAGATATCATTTTCATCCTTTTCGTTTAGCGCGAAATATGAGATCTCTGCCGCCAGCTGTGTGGGCTGTTTGATATAGGTCTGATAGCATGTGTCCATCATATCCCTGGCCAGCAGTAAATGCGAATCGGGCATGCCATTCTGATGGCCCAGCAGTAACGTGCCAGGCAAATAGCACGTCAGATGATCCATTTTGGGCTTGAAGTCATGACCATTGATCAGCTCGCCCAGGTAGACCCAGTTCTCGCGCGGTGTTCGTCGCATGAGCTGCGTCAGAACGCCATCGATGGCCTGCATATAGTCCAGTATGAGACTGTTGCGGAAGAGAGAAAGTTAGAGCATGTTACTAGGTAGTTTATATGATCTTCTATTTAACCTACTTGTCATTATCTTTGCGTCCCGTTTGCAGCCACTGTTTGAGTAGATACTCATAGTAGGAGTCGCCGCGTGCGCCCAGCGATATGGTAGCATAGTTCCTGAACGTGCCGGTATTGGCATTGATAAATATAGGCACCAGACCGTGATTCTTCTCCAGCGCATGCACCTTCTCATTGACTATGTTAACCACCTGGAAATCAATCAATTAATTGAGTGTAAATCTTATAATGGTCAAAACTTACCCGCTCAAATATGGGCACATTTGTTGAGCGACTCAGATCACGGAATTCCAGTTGTATGGTGGTCACTTCACTCGTCGAACTGTCCGGCGACCACTTGGGCGAATGCGCCGATCTATCGCCCAGATTCACATCCGAATAGGGTATGCCCGAGGGCGACAGAAAACTGGGCAACAGGCGATTGCCCAATTCTGCGGCTTTAACCAAGAACAGCTGATCGCCGCTCAAATGATATGCAGAGAGCAAACCGCCTAGAACACGTATGGTAACTTCGAACAGATTCACATCGCGACTGGTATGAAAATGTAGCGAATCCTTTACCCATTCGCGTGCCTCAAGGAACTCTGGAAGAAGTGGGAAATTATTCAGTTGCCTTTAATTAAATATTGTTCAAGCTCACCATCCTCCAGTCCCATAATGTACATAGTATCCAATGAATCCACTATGGATAGACCCAGGCCAAACCATTCGTGCGAGGTTTGAGACACAGGCTTGAGATTATCATGACCCCAGGCGTACTTCTTGTAGCCCGCCCAGGAGTGCTTGAAGGCAGCCACCACAGCCGCCTGCCGTTCATTGTTTGCCCCATGGAAATGCTGCGGTTTGGCCAGTTGCGCCTGCATCTGCTGCAGATGCGTTTCAATGTTCACACCGGCCAGATTCCTAGGATGCTCTATGGCCTGTTCGATGTCACCGCGCAAATTCGTGGGATCGTTGAGTTCCACAGCGCTACCATCACGTTTTATGGACTGCTCCACATTGTCGACAATATCAATAAGAGCATTGTTAGTGTCCGGTTCCTGCTCCGTCTGCGGCTCCGCCTCCTGGCCCGCCTGAGTTTCCGGCAACTTGACAACATTTTCCGCTGAATTGTCGTCCGAGTAGACGGGCGCCAGCTATTAAAATAAATAAATAAAAATGTTACAATTAAACAATAATAGTCTCAATCAGTTTTAGTCTGCATTTTATGATTGTACGCCCACTGTGCGTCGAGGTTGATAAATCGCAGCACTCAATGGTAAATGTTCTCCAATCATTGTTCGGCCTTATCGCTGTTTTATCAGTTCAATCGCATTTCTTCAATGAATGCTCAAACGAAGCGCCAATTTCACACGCCCTAAACCAGGTGTGTGGCGGTGTTAATCAATTATCAATCATAATTTCATTAACTGATAAGGCTTTATGGCAAATGAAGTGCCACTTGATAGGGTCTATACTCCTACCTTCTCTTGATTGTTTTCCTTATTGGCATGCTGTTCGGCTGTCATGGGCGATGCCACGGCTGCCAGCATCTCCGGCGGTTGCTTATTATGCTGCTCAGCGGCGACAGGGGCAACGGGCTGTGTCTCTGGATGATGATGGGGATTCTGTCGCATGATATAGGGAGCAGCGCCTGGCTTGAGTCGAACATCCTTCATGCTGATGAGCTGATCGCCGGGCAGAAAGAGCAGTAGCGTAACACAGAAGGCTGTGATGCCCATGATGATAAGATTACGCTGGCAACGAGGCAACTGATTCCATGACTAAAAAACAAAAATAAAAACCAATATACAATTTATTCAATTAAAACTTTTCGTATTTATCAAATGCAAATAAAAGCTACTATGCAAATGAACACGTATGCCCAGACAAAAAAAAAAACAACAACAAAAAAACAAACACCACGTATTATTTCCTATAAATTTTCTATGTATATATATATTCTATTTGCTATAAACTTACGCGCCGTAAACTTTTGCGATTCAGCTGACTCTCATCGAGCGCTGCGCTGCCTGTGATGCCCGCTATGGATGCTGAGCTTAGTGTGAGGGCGACGTGATCGCTTTTCGACATTATCGCTGCTTTCGATTCGATTTAATTTCACTACCGTCAAATTTCTAAGTTTTCATTTGCCTGAAATGAACTTTTACATTTGCAACAACAGCAACAGCAGCAGCAGCAACAATAAAATAAATCGATGCTTGCGTTTGGAACAGCCGTCGCCTCGCTGTTAATGTTGTTACTCAACTAATTCTAATTTAGCCAGTTTTAACCACAATGCGGTGTTCACATTGCTAATTGTTTGTCGTTTAATTGGTGAATTTGTTTTTTAGCAGCCGTCGAATGCCATTTCCCTTAGATTTTCCTATAGAAAATTCTTTGTGATGACTAGATATACATCTAATGATGTAGCCAACTT
>JBANCZ010004136.1:0-10851 GCA_037040025.1 Sphaerogastrella javana | reverse complement strand
ATCATAAGGCATTTGCGCACAGTGTAGCAAAAACGTTTAAATTAATATTAAATATAAATTGATCTCTCTTTTTATTCTTAAATGAAAATACTATCGTTTCTAATAATATTGTAAGAGAAAATGTTTATAATTTATGCAAGGAAATTAATAAACAATTTCTGATTAATTTTCTTTTTTTTTTTTTTTTGAATAGACGTTGTTCTTGCAACAATTTGCTCATAATTACAACAAGAGCAACAGCAGCAGCAACACGTTTAGGCCAGAGCAATTGCTATAATGATAATCACACCAATTACGATGAGGCACAGTGTGAGCAAATCGTTTGGCGTTATCAGGCCCACGGTGCAGGCGACAAGTACGTGCTCAAGTGTCGTCCAACTGCCCTGCGTTACGCCCATGCCCATGCCCATTCCCATTCCCCCTTCCGCTACAGCCGAAGCTCGCTCTCTCGCTTGCCCTCTCGCTTGCACCGTTCGCAACTCCCCGAAGACGGAGAGGGCCTTGGTGCTGGTCGTCGGTAGCTCGTTGTCGTCGCCTAACGGAAATCCTTGGCTTCGGTCGCGCGTCTCAATTTCATTACGCTCTTCTTTTTCCAGTCGCTCTGTCCCATTCTCACTGCCAGAATCCGATTCTCTTTTTGCTCTCACTTCCTTATTCGGTTGCTCCGTCTCGCTCTCAGTCTCTCGCTCTGCTGTTAGTTTGTTGGCTTCGTCAAGTGTCGTTATTTCCTTAGAGTATTCGTTCAATTCGGTTTCGTAGTTGACTTTTAGCTCAGAGATGCTCAGATTAATCTGAGGCGTCTCATAGACGACGCTCTCCCTGCGTTGGGGTGTTGCTTCGTTCAGTTGATCGTTGTCGTTAAGTCTTTCGCTGTCGTTCAGTTCGCCGCTTTCGGCTAGTAATGCCTCTTCTAGGGCCATGTCTACCAACTGACTGTAGTCCAGTTCGTCTTCGTCTAGTTCTTCTGTGCTATCGTTAAGTTTGTCATAGTCAAGTTCGGGATCGTCCAGTTCTACATCTGTCATTAGCTCCTTGAGCAGTAGCTCACTCGACAGATCATACACTGCATGACTGAGTGTGACTGTTTCTTCGTCAAGTTGTACGTCTAATCCGTTAGGTTGCCCTGCAGGATCTCGTTCAGCTTCGTCAAGTTTGTCAGCTCTTTTCTCTACGTTTGTGTGTGTCGGCAATTTGTCAGTTTCGTTCAGCTGCGCTGCTGTCCATAACAGAGTTTCGTCAAGTTTATGCTGCTCTTGCTGTACTGTCTCTAGGTCGTGTGCTTCGTCAAGTAGTGTTTCCTCTCGCAAACTCTCTTCCAGTTCCTCCTCGGTGGGCAGAGGCGGAAACTCGATTTCACTGGCGCTAGCACTTAACGAAACCTCCGATACATAGTGCTCCCTAACCTCAAAGCGCGTATTGTATGCAGTTTGCAGCTCCAAAGAGGCGTTAGCCTGGGCTAGCACTAGCGGATAATCCGCCAGACTGGCATTGCCCGAGTCCGGATTAGAAGAGGTCTCTTCCAGCGAACTTAACGAATCGAATTGCGTGAGTGTTGGCTGTGGCTGCGGTTGTGTGCTTTGTGTCTGTGGTGTCGGTGATGCACTACTGGCCACGACGATGTCAATTTTACTTGCATAGATGCGATTAAAATTGGGGGAGAGCTTAAGCTCCGTCTCTGTCTCGGTCTCCGCTTCAGCTTCTGCTTCAGTGTCCACTTCCGCTTCCGTTTCAGTCTCCGTCTCCGTTTCCGGTATGGTGGCTAGCTTATAACTATGCGTACTACAATTACTAGAGCTACGTGTGGCATACTCATTAGTGGGCGTGGCATGCTCAACATTAGGCACAGGGTTATTAGTAGCAATAGCTGCGGGTGGAGCGCTAGGATTAGTTGTGGTTTCATTGGCATTGGCTGTGGCAGTGGCGGGAGCAGGACGAGGCTCAGCTGCGGTGGACGTGGCAGCTGTGCAGCAATCGGGTGTAGCTGCAGCTGCATTACCTGTTTGGGCTGTGCTCAGGCTCAGTGGTGGCTGCTGGCGCTGATGGTTGCGACGACTGGGCTGCTCCTCGATGCCAAAGATGGCAGCCAGCTCCTCGCTGGAGTTGTACTGTGAGGGTGAGCTGCTGGAGCAGCGCTGTGACCGATCGCCCACGGGCGTCAGTTGCAGCGGAGGCGAGGGCGTGGTCTCAGCCGGTGGTACGCTGCAGTTGCTCAAGTTGGTGGTGATGCAGTTGCTCGTGTTGCTGTTGCTGATGCTGCTCGGAAGCGTGCTGTTGTTGCTTATTGTGGTGGCATTGGGCGTGGACTGCACCTCGTAGGAGGTGGTGCTGAATGTCTTGATGGGATCGGTGCTGGGTGCATGGCAGTCGCTGCTTTGCGACTTGATGTAATCACTCGAGGAGTACGGATTGAAGGACGTTATGCTCGAGGAGAAAGGCCGACTGGCCGTCGACGGACTGGACGACTTGGCGAGACAATCGCTGCTGGAGCTAAAGCTCGAGGCGGTGGTGCCGGCAGTGGTACAGCTGCTGCTCATGCTGGGTGCGGTAGTGCGCTGATCGTCAGTGGTGCATGTGCTTTGGCTGGGTGTGCCGCTGGTGCTGTGGCTTTTAGTGTGACTGTTGGTGGTGCTTGTGGTGCTAGTGGTGTTGTTGGTGGTGTCCTTGCGCGCTTGACGTTCGCACTCTTGCATGATTTTGTCTATGTCCTCCAGTCGCTGCTGCGACTTGGCCTTTACCTCAGCTGAAATGTTAGCCAGCGGCGCCACATTGTCATAATCTGGCTGTGCCGCCTCCTGCTCGCCCAGTTCACTCAGCTGACGCATGCAGCGTTTGGCTATGGCCTCGATTTTGGTTGACTGTATAGGATCCAGCTGCTTAATAAGCTGCGGCGTCACTAGTTGCTCCTCCGGTTGCGGCTGCGGCTGCGGCTGGGGCTGCTTCACCTTAACTGCTTCGTGCACCACTACAGGCGGCTCGGTGGTTACAATGTCTTTGAGGATTTTGTCGCAGACGGCGTGTGCTGCCTCGGACACCTCGTCGATGGCCTTGATCAGCTTGCCTTCCTTGTGTAGCTTACGCGGTTGCGGCAGCTGCTCCGTATCCAGCTCATTGCCTTGGGGTATGTCGGGTAGTGTCTGGAGCAGTAGTTCACCACAGCGTTTGGCTGCCTCGGAGACGGCTTCGATTTGCTGCAGCTCCTCCTCCAGTTTCTGCTGCTCCGGATTGAGTTTCGGCCGTGCGGCGGTTATGAGAGCCTCCTTGCGCAGCTCATGCAGCTCCTGGGTCAGCTTGATGCTGCTGGCCTGGGCGTCTAAGGCCAGCTTATTCAGCGCATCCTCCAGTAGTGGTTCAGGCGTGAGACTCTTTCGTGGAGCAGGTACCGGTGCGTGAACCTGGCACTCATGGCTTAAACGCTCCGGCAGCTGCGCTATGGCGCCACCCTGACTAGGATGGCGGAACGGTGCCGAGGGTTTCTTCGCATGTTCCAGCTGCTCTTCCTCCTGCGCTTTCAGCTTGCGTAGCAAATCCAAGGTGCCAGGCGTATCGCTGGTCAGATTTGACATGGAACCGGCACGCTCTATGCTGCGGCTTAGCTCCATGTAGCTGCTTAGGTCGCCACCTGACGGCTTTGCCGCGTCCCGCTGAATAAGATTGTAGATGTTGGCGGATTGTGTGCGTGTGGCACGTTGTTTCTTTGGCATGGCGTATACGTAGCTGGCCTTGGGTCCTGGCGGATCCTTGCGCAGCGCCCGCACCGCCAGATCGTCCTTCACAATGTCCGGGGAGCCGCTCTTCTTGGGCTGCGGCTGACGCACCGGTTCCACGTGCAGGTAATCGCTCTGCGGTGCCGGCACTATGGGACCCACGGGTATGCCGAAGGGTGGCTGCTTCTCGGTGGTAGTGCGATGCTGCAGATTACTCAGCTGCAGATTCCTGTAGGCCACATCGTCGCGGACTGGATCGGGTTCGCCAGTCGGCGAATCTTCATCATCATAGTCGGCGGCATGTGCCAGTGCGAACTTCTCGAATTCGCTGGGTGTGGGCATTCGTGGCTTGGGAGTTGGCTCTGGTTTGATGGGCTCTAGGGCGTTAGCGGGTTCGGTCAGTCCCAGAGACTTGTAGATGGCCTCCAGTTCATTGATGGCCTCCTCCAGATTGGCGGGCTTCTTGCGTGGGAGATAGATGGGCGCTATGGCCGGAGCTGAGGCCTTGCGTCCTGGTGCCAGTGCCTGCTGATGCTGTTCACGCTTTTCGGCCACATACTCCTCGTATTTGTTGGGCAAATCCTCGCCCGATCGCCGTTGTAGCGTCTCCACATAGTTATGACCTGGCCTGAAACGCAAACTACCGCAGACGACATGGCCAGCGGGCTCTGGAGTCGTTGCGGTAGTGACTTCGGGCATGGTAGCGGCGGCAACGGGGTTTCGCCGGGGTTTCTGTACCTCGGAGTACATGGGCACAGGGTAGCTGCGCAGCTCGCTTAACCTCGAGCTGGATACCGACCGCGGCTTCGACCAGCTGCTCTCGCTGGACCCGGCTAGCCCGCTCTTGCTGGTACGTGGCAGTCCACTAGACACCGGCGGCTGCTCCGGCTGCTGCTGCGTCTCCATGAGGTGAATGGGCCGCCTGGAGCGAGGTGTGGCATCCGCCACATAATGCAAATCGATTCCATTCGGCAGGGATTTCTTGCCCGGGAGCGCATTGCGTTCAGCACGTGTAATGAAACGACGATGGTGAGGTTGCTCCCTCTGCTGCTGGTGCTGCTGCTGAAGCGCGTGTGTTGCAACTGGGGCGCTAGCTATGCTGCTACCCGGCTGGGAGTTGAGCGAGTGCACGGATTGGTAATGCGGTGGCTGCCAGATTCGATCGTCGGAGACGCAGCGACCGCTCTGATCGAAAGCGTACGACACTGGACGCAGATCACCCGAGCTGTTGGCCATGGGATGCTGTGAGACGCGGCGCATGGGGTCACGTGGTGGCGGTGGTGGTGGCAGCGGCTTGCTCTGCGTGCGCCCTGTGACATGCTGGAGCTGTATGTGACCATCGTAGCTGATGCTGCGTTTGTTGCCGCCGCTGGACTGTAGCGTGTTCTGGAGCGGACGTGAGGGCTGTGGTTGCCACTGCACATAGCTGCCGTTAGGTGGCGCCGGTTGCACCGGTTGCGCCTGGTAGATGGACAACGGCAGGGGTTGCGTCTTGTAGCGCCGCATGTCGGGCACACCGCCATGACTCTGTTCCCCATCCCTGGATAAACGTTTGTAGTAGCGTTCGTTGCGAGCCGCACGGCTGCGACGGCTTTGCCCGGCTGCTGCTGCAGCGGCTGCACCGTGCAACGCCTGGCCGCCGCTGTGTATGCTCTCGTCGCTGCGGTACTTGGAGTAGGTGGATGAGTTCAGCGAGATAAGTTCCTCCTCGCTGGAATGTGGCCCACCGCCCGGTTTATGTCCCCGTTGAGCGGAGCGCGATTTGTGTGGCGGTTGTAGGCCGCAAACAGGAGGAGGTTGCCTCCGTTCCAGCGAGTTGTTGTAGCGCTGGTAGTAGGCGGATTGGTTCTGGTAGTAGGGTTCTGGCGGCACCATTTCCAATGGTAGAAAGAACTCATGATCGGGTTGATGGTGCGCTGTGGCAGTAGCAGCTACTGTGGGTGGTGCTATAACAATGTGATCGAAAAGCGGCTTGGCTGTGCCGCGCGAGCCTTTCGATTTGTTCTTGGACTTGGAGCTGATGCTCTGCCGCTGTGCGGGCACAAAGCCTGCTTTGCGATCCTCCTCGCTGGAGCTGGCGCTGCCCGCCACCTGTTTCTCCGCCTCGTCCTTGTTCTTGCGAAAGAGCCGTCCGAAGGACCATTTCTGTTTGTGGCTCAGCTGCTGCGCAGAGCCACCCAATGGGTGTTGCTGCTGTTGGCGTAGACGCTCCATGTCCCGCTGCAGTTGATCTAGTTGCTGCTGTGTGCCAACTGTGGTGCTATAGTTAGTGGTGGGGCAGCTACTGCTGCTCTTTGTGGTAGTTACGGTGGTTAATTGGTTCTCCTGATTATCGTGGTAATCCTGGTGGTGCTCCTGGCTGTGGTAGTTGCTTTGCTGTTTGCCTTTAAGTTCCTCGTGCGGCTGCTGCTGCTCAATGTGCGACTGCAGCTCCTTGGGCAGCGGCAGCTGTGGACGCCAAGTGGTTTGAACAGTCTAAAATGAGACAAACAAGGCAAAAAGAGAGATATGGAGATTAGTTAAAATGCTTTCAATAGGCGGCAAAATCAAGATATGCTAGTTGACGTGGTTAAACATTTGTTTTAATGACTTCAAAGCGACCCTAAAGGCGCAACATGTTGTTGTTCAACTTGTTGCTCTTGTCGTAGTTGTTATTGTTGTTGTTGTAGATGTTGTTGTTTAGGTTGTTTAATGTTTTGCTGTTGTTGTTGCTTTTCTTCAAGCAAACGATAAGATTTCATTGTATTAACTTGGCTCAAAGACCTCGAACAGATAAGCAACAGGTAAACTATAACTAAAGCGTGCTTATGCCCCATCCACATCTCCATGTTTATACCCCAAACAAAGTCATAAGTACGGTGTATGCGAAGTGTGTAGATAAAATATTGAGGACCCATTAAACTTTACAGATTTTGAACGTTAGCAACTGAATATAGCCCTTATGATTTAAAGGGTAGCGGCTCTAAAACCAAATACAATCAACGGTCGTTGGTCTAACCAAATTGCAGACATTTTGAATTTTCGGCCAGTCTTAATGGCCTCACATCGTTTACATGACTACTACATGGATAGAGCAGATTGAGACCTGTGCCAGGGTCGTTGGTCTCCCTATCTCTCTTTCTCAAGCTGAAACATAAACTGAAACTAAGTCAAATCTCAGGTTGTTTAACTTAAGCTGAGACTTAGCTATGTACAGTCAATCTCCTCTCCCTTTCATCAACTCTGTTGCACCTTTTCACTGCAATTATCTTTCAATCATGCTCAACATTTGCATACAGCTCCCACGTCATTTCTTACTCTCTCTCTCTGGATCTCTCTATGCTTTTTGCTTCAGCAAGCGGAAGCAGCTCATTATCATACAATTTAGCTACTTAGCATTATACTAATTGCTTCGCAGAATCTACGTAGAGCGCAAGTTGAGAAAGAAACTGTTAAAGCATAGTGCAAAAAAAAAAAAAAGAAACGGAATCTTATCAAAGCAAAACAAACAAAAGAAGAAAGAAGATAACGTAGAGTCTCAATGATAAATTTCATAGGAAAACCTGTCACGATATGGCATATGAAATGATCTAACGTCACAGTAAACTATTTAATCTTATCGGAAACTATAAATAAATGATTGTTTATTCAATTATGTTTCAGTTTCAATTCAATTATAGTTAGGAATTTCAATATTCATCTAAATTTCAACTTTAATCGAAATTTTAGCTTCTATTTAAATTTTGTTTCCAAGTTTTTATACAAAAGTATCTATTTGTTTTTCAATTGCAGTTTCCACTATAGTTTCATTTCAATTTATGTTCAATTATTTATCTATCTCTCATTTTCAGTGTAAATGTTTTAAGATCTTCATTATCATGCACTTTAGTATATTTAAATTAATGCTCATTCAATTCATCATTTACAATTCCCAAATTTTAATTTTCAATTTGCATTTCAATTTCAATTTCAATTCAATTCACAAATAAACAGAAATTGCGTGAGAAATTGAATTTCTTTCATTTGTTTTCTTATGTTCTTGGCGTCTTTTGCAATATTTGTTTATAGAATCTCAAAGCACAAATTTTTTGGGCGTGGGATGAGCAACAGCAGAAGAACAGAGAGATGCAGATATGAAGATGAAATGAGATGGTATAGTATGGTATGGGATGAGATGAGGCATCATTTCCTGTTGCTGACGCCATTGAAAACTATAGAGGCGCTGACGCGTCGCTGCCTTTTTGCCACAGTTTGTGGCATGTGTGTGCTTCTGCCACAAGGGTTACACTTGTCTGATTAATCAGTCAGTCTTTTTTTCGCCTTTGTGGCCATAAAGAGGCTTATTATAAACAAATAAACAAGCCATAAAAGATAACGCACAATGAGAGCCTATGATGCGTTGCTTTGCGCCTCATACGACATTCGATATGGGGCGCTGTGAGAACTCTGAAGGCTAAAAAAACTGCCAAGAGGGGAGAGGATCATTACACTAAAGCTAAACATATAAATGATACGAATTTAATGAGCAATCCGTATCTCGAACTAATTAGGAAACAGAGGGAATACAAAGGGAACTATAGATTAAAGAGCAGTTCCATTGCGTTGTAATAACAGAGATGAAATGCGAATGCTAACTTGAATTTGAGAGATCATTTATATATAGTTAGTTGAGGGTTCTATGCAAAACCCTCTTGAATATTTAACAGATGTTCTATCTATTCTAATCTTAAATAAAGGTCTTTCAATCTAAATATCATCATGAAATCGAGGTATAGTGATCGTGAAGAGAATTTCTATATTCATATAGTTTCACACATTTCTGTGACATTTTGGAATAGATACAACGTCTAGATATATAGAAGCGATGTAACATTTAAAACTGGCAAACATTGCCATAAAGTTTCAACACGTGTTTCTGTGTTTAGATATAAATCAACTGGATGTTGCCATAAAAGTGATGCCAAACACGCGGACTGGTTTACATGATGATCATAAAAGTCAGCACTATATGCAACGTGATTCAGTTTAAAATCAAATCAAAACTATATCCATATCTATATCTATATACACACATTTTGTATGTATGTTGTAAAATTACAAAGAATATGCAGCAAAAATTCACGAAAATTTGGAAAATTTATGGCAGCTGCGTAATGTCGGGCAATTTGCCAAGGCACAAATCACTCATACGCACCGTGTAACGCGTGTTGTCGTATGGCGTAAGCTAAGCCAAAACAACAATAGGAAAAACTAGACAGACTAAAGAGAAAGAGAGAGAATTTGTGTAACTAAAAATAAGCAAGCACAATTCCAGACCGCAAAAACTATACACAAAATCGAGTACGATATAGAAGCAATGGTAAATTTATTCATTTGTAGCGCAGCAAACCCCATTTCGGGGAAAAATTTGGGTAAAAATTGCGAATTGAATTTATAAATAAATACAACAAATACAACAATACTACAAGTGGAAGTGGAAAGTGGAAAAACAAATTCTTTACGCGCGCTTCTTCTCTATATCGTGAAACGTAAACTTTTCAACCGCGATCCGTGGCGTACTGGTGCCGCTACTCAACTGCCGGGACAAGCGGGAAAAATTGGACTGACTGAAAAGCGCGATCGCCAACGTCTAGCCCCAACCCTAAAATCATACAAGAAAAAGCTCACTGCCCGAAGCTCTAAAGCCCTGCGCAAAAGAGCGAAGAGAACACTTAAGAGAGCAAAACATGGGAGATATATAGAAAGAATCGGTAGAAACGGTGCCAGAACATTGGATACCCTGTGTACACTTTAAAGAAAAACTTTGAGGTAGAAGATAGAGAGAAAGATCAGAGGGACGGAGTGGATCATAAATAGAAGACATGATGATACCCTAACTCCCTAGAGACACTAAGACAAATATATACTGGAAGATACACTAATTGATAGTGAGCTACCCTAGTATAGAAAATGTAAAAGAGAGACCACTTGGAAGAATAGTGGTTGAGAATGGGAGAAATGTGAAGAATCTATAGCAGGCAATCACAGAGTTACATCATATTAAAATATCGATCATAATTATAGATCAATTTACGAAATACGGTGCAAGTGATACAAAATGATCGCAACACTTGTAATACGGCTTTCATACAAAGAGATGAATCTTAATTCGAACCATTTTCAAGGTGTACAGAAGGAAATTAAAGCTCTATCAATTAGGCAAATAGAAACAAAATCTAAATTAATTTTCATTTGGTTTTTATAGAGCCTTTTTATGGAGCCTCTATAGCCGCAGATCATTAAAATGGTATTAGTCTGGTCAATGAACTTACAACCCCAACAAAAAAAAGAAAGAAATGGAAAACAAAACAAAAATCAAGCGGAAAATGCTGTGCCTAGAGGCAATATTTTAATTGAAAAGGAAAAATACTCTATTCGATTAAAATGAAAATCAATTTCAGGTGGAAAACACACACACACAAGGACAGATAGACAGACGGAACCACCCACTCAACGAAAGCAAAAGAAAAATGTGTCAGCTTTTGTTTTGGCTGTCTCTCGAAATTAACAGGATCATTAATGTCATGAGTCTTACATGCCCCAAAACAGAGCGATCACTGAGTGTCTGTGTGAGTGTGTAAGGTGAGGTGTTGAGTGCTTATGAGTGTCTTAAAATAGATCAAAATCGTAAGGTGATCAACTTGAAGAAGAAAAACTTACGAATGCAGAGATATACAAACATTTATATAGTTTATAAATTAGACAAACGTTTCATTGAATACATCTATATCTATTCAGCCCAAAAAGCACTCAGAGATCTGTCTCTACAATGCGGAAGAGATAGATCAGCACCGTTGCAAAAGTAAAAGTAATGCAGGGAGTTGTATTCGCTCAATTGGCTATATATAGACAAATATTTCCTATATATAGATCTGAAGAGGCAAGAAAAACTTTAATCTGGGTCAGTGGGCATTTTGGCGAAAGTCTATGTATCTGTACGCACGTGGAGGGGGAAATACTGAGCCAAATAGCAGAAATGGGTAGCGCAACACTCGAAGAAGTATAGCGTGTTCAAGTACTGGGTATCGATAAGTTATCGATACGCTAAATTTTAAGATAAATTCCCTAAAATGCAATAATATCAAACATATTTATACCTTGACACTCTGAAACCTCAACAACTCTCAAC
>JBANCZ010004135.1:0-10851 GCA_037040025.1 Sphaerogastrella javana | reverse complement strand
CACACACACACACACACACACACACAGAGAAAATATATAAAAAAGAGTGAGGCGTGTGATCGTGTCGCACAGCGCATGAAATCGATCGATTAAAACTGGAGAGAGACAAAGAGAGAGAGACAGAGAGATTCTCACTGTGTGTATGTGTATCTTTTAGTAATGCTGTGTATGCCGTCTTGTGTGTTTTTTGTATATCTTTGGCGTCGCTTTCATTGAAGTTTTAGTTTTAGTTTTTTGTTTTTGTCTTTGTTTGTCTGGCGGCTGTCTGGAGTGAAAATTGTGCGACATTCGAAAGAGATTTGCTGACAGCGGCGCCACCTCTAACAGGACCATAAAAAGCGCTATACGATGATGATTTATTTAGCCAATTGAAGTGATAAAATGGAGCTGTGCACCACAAGATGCCAATTGAACTAAAACAAATACTAATAAATTATTTCCACTCCAATAAAAATTGTAATAAATAAAGTTATGTACTACCATGCCATAGTTATTGATTTTTAAGTAGGAGAGTACTAATAAAATATCGTTTTACTTCTTCAAAACGAGCAGAAAATGAAGTTAAAGTCCAACTTAAGCGATACTATCGTTAAGTACTATCGCTTTTCTAATACATTTGCAGCCAATTTTTTTTTTTTCTTCGGTATAAATACAACATATTTTGCGCTCTGACTTCCAAGAATTTCGACCAGGCAGGCCAATGCCAACAGGGTGACACCAAAGGGGGGTTAACGAGGCGGCCAAGGGCGATACAGGGTGGCAGGGTATCTGGCAGAGAGACCAACATGTTGTCGAGTTGTGGATAGAACCAGCCAACATACCACAACAATGTTTTGCGGTTAATGATCGTGCGACGAGGCAAACGCTTCAAATGTAACAAAAACTACAACAACAACAACAACAACAACAACAAAGAGAAGAGCAACAACAAACCTACAGGTATACAACAGCAAAGAGAACGAGTGAGCAAGCGAGATGGGTTGAAGTTAGAGAACGGCACAAGACATTTTGATAAACATTTATAAACGCACTGAAGCAGAAACTTCATATATATGTATATACATGTATATAGCCACATCCCAACAAACAACAGCAACAAACAACAACAACCACTGAAGTACGAAGACTCACAACAACGAAGACGATGACAGCCACAGAGCCCAGCAAAAAAAAAAAGAAGAAAAAAAGAGTCAAGTAGAGAAGGCTGACAGTAGAATATGCTACGCTTTTAACCATATGGTTTATTTATACAACAACAACATCAACAACAACAGCAACAACACACACAGTGGTAACAACAAAGTGGCAGACAATAAAAATGCAATTCTAAAAAACCTACAAGCAACTGCAACAAAAGCAACAAGAATAACAATAACAACTACAGCAACAACTACAACTACCACAACAACTACAACAACTACCACAACAACTACAACAACTACCACAACAACTACAACAACTGCAACATTGACTGTGCAACACAAGCAACGTCTACGAAACGTTGCTTGGAATTTTCTGCTATGTTTTCTTCACTTGCTGCTCAAACACCGAGGGCCCAATGCATATTGTTGATTGTTGATTGTTGTTGGCGTTGTTGTTGTTGTTGTTTTTGTTCTTTGTGACTTGGCTTGGTTTGTATTGCCAACCTGCGAGGGCTGTTTATATTTGTACAATTGAGTTAATACGACATGGCATCCTAGAAACACACATAACAATAAAATATATGACTATAATTTCTGTTTACTGTTTACAACTCCCTTCTTTTCAACTTCTTGAACGCCTCTCGCACACACTGACCACAACAACTAAAAAGTTGTTGAAATTTACCGATTGTGGCAATTATTTAGTAGACCATTTGTCCGTCTGTCCGTCGTAGTACTTGACCCTCGTGTGTTAGTCCCTTCGAGAAAACGACATAAAAAAAAGACTCAACGACCCGAGCAAACAGCAAATGCGCTAATGAAAAAATTGCACCCGACTTGACGGTTAGTTAAAAAGGTATTTCGATAATTTATTGTTAACAACAACAAAACCAACAACAACGAAATGGAATAAACTGCAAGTGAAATGTGTAGCATATGCTGTCTGTAGGGCGAAAAAAAAAAGAAACTGTAGATGGTAGTATATGTAGTTCTACGGTTAATGGGCTCTACCTCTGCCACTTTAGGTAGTAGAGCTCTGTGTGGTCGAGCGTCTTCTGGCAGTGACTCTACTGCACTTATGTTGCTGCTGCTTCTGCTGCTGTTGCTGCCGCTGTTGCTGCTTATCTGCCTTGTTTATCAGAGCGTCGACAGCGACGCGTCGTTTTAATTGTTTGCGCTGAAGGCGACGCCTCACGGTTTGCCTTTTTTTGTTGTTTGGTTGCAGCAACATAAAAAACAGTTAGCTTTTAGCAAAAATTAGCGCGCAAAGACGTGGCAAGTTGCCAGGAAAGCTATACCAAAAACTATGCTAGAATCTAGGGTAACCCCCGCACACTCCAACTTCACCACTCACTTTGTGTACTGCCATTCTCATTTTGGCTAAAGTCTGGCAAATTGCAAATGTGTCTACGGCTGCGCTGCTATTTTATTGCCTTTGCATGTTGGCAATTTATTGCCAAAAAAATATATATATTTATAAAAAACTAAAGGCAGCAAATAGATTAGGACAGGGTAGGGCATAGAGACTGCAACTACTACTACAACCCCGCTGTGAGGTAGTTACCGAGACGACAGCTGGCGTGTGCTCAAAAGGAAAAAGAAGGAATACAAGCTAAGAAAAATGGCAATAGCAATGGGTGAAAACCGCGAAACCGGGACGAAACTTTTCAAGGAGTTGCCTCTGAAAACTGTTCCTTTATGTGGCGCTTGTTGCCAGGCGAACAATCAGCAACAACAACAGCAACATCAACTGCAACAACATCGATTGCAACAACAATGATGTTTGCTTCGTGTTGCATGCATTTTGCGACAATTTGGCTGGGTTATATGGGATTTTCAACTCTGGCTTCTACACATCAAGGGTTATACATCTACAAATATGTGTATACATAGTGTTATCGTATATTTTACCAGTCTAGTAAATCAAATCGGGCAGCTTTCGCCTTATCTTAATGAGAACTTGACGTGTTTGCATGCCAATATATCCCCCCTTTAGCCGAATATATCGTGGCAAATTTGCCGCATTCTCATTGCAAAATGCCGCAGATGGGCCAAATTTATGGCCATTAGACCAACTCACTGTGGGTGGGCGGGCTAAAGTCAATAAAAAATGTGTATGCGCATATATATCCATACATATCCATATATATCCATTCACATCCATTCATATTCATAATGCGGCCAGTCAGTCAATTTGCAAATTGCACCATAAACTTTATGAGCAAACTAAGTTTTGCCTTCTGCCGCATGGATAAAACTCTGCGGCAAATTTGCATTTATTTTTTTAGTAGCATTATTCAGACAATAAAATAAATGATCATTATATTAAAGAATTTGATGAGCACTAGAGCATGAAATTTCAATAGTAATTTATACATAGTTTCTATTTAATCTAAATAATTCAGATATGAATCTAGTTCAATTACAAGATCAAAATATGAATTGTATATTATATAATTTACTTATTATTCATGTATATAAATTAACGGTAAAATATTATTTTTAAAATTTATTTTTTAATTGTTAAAAAAAAATTGAATCATTTTAGAACGCATATTAAATGAATAAGCGTTATGTATTTAGTTGATTCACCTGCTGATCGATTGACATGAAGCAAATGCAACATGCTGCATGCCACAGAGAGTAATTATGTAACTTGCTTGCAACTTGAATGTAGTCAGTGAATGTGTGAGTGAATGTGAATGGAGTATGAGCTGAGTGGAGCAATTAAATTAAAGTAATTCCACAGCAGGAGCAACAGCAGCAGCTCACTTCCATGGAAAAAGAACGTTATATTAATTTTACCACCCAGCATAAACAACTATACAACACAACATTGCAATGCAGAGAAGAGAAAGGGGATCAGAGCGAGAAAACAGCAATAACAACAACATAAATCACGTAGCATTGACGTGACTGCAGTCAAGCAAAGCTCAATGAAGCTGGTCACACAGCAGCAGCAGCAGCAGCAGCAGTAGAACAACAACAACAGCAGCGGCAGTATAACAGCAACAGCAGTATAACAACAGCGGCAGTAGTAGAACAACAACAGCAGCAGCAGCAACAGCATGTGAAACAACAACTGCCAAATGAGCAACACGCACAAAACGAATAGAAATGGAAATGGATCAAGAGCAGCAAAATGCAACAGATACACAGCAAAAGAATAGAACGAAACACAGGGTGAAGGAGAAGAGAGAACAACAACAACAACAACAACAGCAACTGCATTGAATGCACACACAGGTCAAGCAGGTACAAATGCAACAAGCGCTCGTTCGCTCTGCTGATTAGAAAGATTGCACAGCGGAAGGATTATGGTATGGAAGGATTGGGGTTACGCCTGTGGCAGATTTTGATAGTATGTGGATAGTATTTGCCAGGCATGCGGCTCCATGAAACCATCGGGTGGACTGGCGCCAGTTTTGGCCAGTGTGCGCATTTTGGTGCCCGAGATGAACTCAAAGTCATCCTTGCGTTGCGGCTCGAAGAAGGCCATGCGACTCGCAGTCTTATCATAGGCAGCGACACGGAAAGGCAATATCTAAAAAGATTACAACAATTGAGCTTAGAAATGGTTTTATATTTCATAGGAGTCAATTCTAGAGCACATACCTCCATGCTGTCCAAGCCCTGGGCCATTTTTAACACACGTGCCCCATGAGTGGCATCGTACAGGTTGCCATCGGGATAGGCCTGCTTGTCCGGATGCGGCATACCCGCTGGATCACGGCCTACTATGTAGAAATTGGCGCCGGCATTCATACGCGCCTTGGCATGCCATTGCACCTCTGTTGGACCCGCATACATCATGGGCGATGGGAAGATGGCCAGCACAGTGTCCTCGCGACGCAGTACACCCGCATCGAGCACCGCCTGATGCTGGGCCATGCGCACCTGCAGCGGCACATCATCGTCCTTGGTCCAGCCGCCTAGTGGATGTAGAAGCAGCACAGGCTGCTTGAAGCCACGCTCCAGCAGTTGACGCTTGGTGTCCTGCATGAGCAGCGCATGACCATTGTGTATGGGATTGCGCAGCTGGAAGGCAAAGATAGCATCCGCATTGAGCTCCTTGAACCGGCTGCGCAGCTCATTGGGCGTCAGACGATACTGATCCAGGCCATCCATCCAGCGTATGCGTTCGATAACAGCCAGTTCGCCGCCAACCAAATAGTCACCGGATTCGAGCACTTGTTTGTTGTACGGATGTTTGGGATTGCTGGTGCCGAACTGGCGGCACAGACGTTCCTCTTTGCGCTGATAGTAGAACTCAGGGCGACGCAGTATCGCCACCATTTGGCCCTCGTGCTGCAACGTTATGGCAGCTGCGCCGTCCAATCGTTGCTTGTCCGCCTCACTGGCACTCAGCACAATGGGCACGGAGTGATTCTCGCGATAGGTCACATCTAGACCACTTTGTAGTGTATTGAAGTGCAGCGTCTGCAGATACTCATCCTCACGCATGAATCCGCGCAGCGGATACGCCCAGCCCTCTGAAAGCACCTGCACCCACTGCAGCTCCACTGTGCTAATGCTCAGCGTTGGTAGAGTTGCTGCCTCCTGGCGCAGAGCCTCCGCTTCGCTGGCCTCGCTTGGATACAGCTCGGGCAGCTGATCAACATCGCGCAGTGATCGCGGTATAATACCCTCCTGCTCCAACAGCGATACTAACTGCTGCGTGGACTCACGCACAGTATAGCCATCGGTATTGACCACCAGCTCCGGATTCTGTGGCCGTTCGTACTCTTGTGTTATTCCCGTAAATCCCTTGATCACGCCCTCGCGCGCCTTTTTGTACAGCCCTTTTACGTCGCGCGTCTCGCACACATCCAGCGGTGTGTCCACAAAGATTTCGTAGAACTTCAGGCCTGCATCCTTGTGTATTTTGCGCGCCATCTCACGATCATCCGCAAACGGCGACACAAAACTGCATATGGACACTACGCCGCTGTCCGCAAACAGCTTGGCCACCTCACCCACACGCCGTATGTTCTCCTCGCGATCGGCTGGCGTAAATCCCAGATTCTTGTTCAAGCCAGTCCGTATGTTATCCCCATCCAGGCCATAGGCGGGTATGCCACGTGACACCAGATACGCCTCCAACTCAAAGGCAATCGATGTTTTGCCAGCTCCACTGAGACCTGCCAAGGGGAATAAATAGTATATAAATAGATTGATCGTGAAGGAATGAGTGGAAGTGTAATCGTTTTTATTTGTTTATTTATATTCTAAAATAATATATTTTCAATTTATCAAAAATTATTAATATTTATTATTAAATCTTTCATTTTCATCACTCTAATCGAATTTACTAACAATTATATTAAAATCTTTTCGAAAAAAATTTTCAAAAAATTTTTGGGGTTCTTCCACCAACTTTAATTGGAATTATAAACTTCTTAGAAAAAAATTCGTCATTATACACAGAATTTTTATATAACTGAGAACGATTGTGCTAAATTTTCACTTACTACTAAAATTATGGAAATGAGAGACTCTTGCCTAAATAATGAGAATGCAAACGGATTCTCCAAGATAAAATTCCCAGAACATTAAATAGTGAAAACAACAGTGATAGAACACATAGTATATGGTAATTTGAACGCTGTAGAGCGTGACTATCACTCATTCATTCATTTTAAATGAATCTTTTTGTACATTATCTAATAGATATTAAATATGTATTATATATTGTTATAATCCACCGTTTGTCTAATATACTCACCAGTTAGCCAGACGGTGCAGCCACGAAAGCCACGGCATAATCCCAGATTTTTACCACGCGTCTCCCGGGTAACATGATGCTTCTGTTCGGTCACATTCGTTGCCACTTGAAGGCACTGCGAAATTAGAAATAAAGAGAGAGAGAGAGATACAGATACAGATATAGATAGAGAGAGGGGGATGAGTAGTGAATTAACATAAATTAATATTCATGCCAAAAAAAAGTGCCTACAGGTTGCTGCTTTACCGTCCGAACTTTTTGACCCTACAGCTATGTAGACTCAGTCAATTCTTTGCAGTTTGTTGACCCTTTTGGATAGCATGACGATGGCAAATGGCAACTCGTGTGTGAAAGATCGCAAATAGCATTACCAAGACCCCGAGGGAGCCAGCGATAATGATATACCACCAAGCCAATATTACACACATTATGATAGAAATATAGCTACACAATGAGCGTATAGGGGACTAGGGTAGAAATGGAAGGGAATTCTAGAAATTCAAAATAATAATTCCCCATCAAAGGTTACGTTATTTTTTCTTAAATTATAAATTTGAAGAATTTGAATAAATATTTGATTATGAAGCGATCTTTTTGTGAGTGCTACTTAGCTTTACTTTTTAATGCAATTTCTTAAGTTTGACTTTAATACTTAGTTCTTTGCTTTATTTGATTTATATGTATTGTATACTTTAATTATTAAAATTTGATTTTATCTTTAAACAATAGTCCGAAGATTATATGAACCCATAAATAGAACTTTTGCTTAGGGTATATCGCAGTTGAGTTACATGTTTTGCATGGTCGAATTTGGGTCAAGGCACTTAAATTGAATGTCACTTTAAAGACGTGTTATTATAGTTTACATTGTTCTCAAGAGTTCCAAAGTTTCACAGAAACCACGAAGAGGTTGCGCATGTGTAGTAGAAAGTACCATATATATATGTATTAATAAAAGATCTCTGTGTATACTACCCTACGCTTGATGTGCGAATAGAAACCAATGGGTGGATTTGGCATGGTAGATGTTAGTTGTTGCGCTTAAACACTTTATTTTATTTATTTATTGTTTATAATTGATTATTGTTGTTGAGTTCTAATTGGCACAAATACTAAGAAATATATTGCGAAATATTTTAACGATGTGTGTGTGTGTGTGTGAAAAATGCCGACGTTCATAGATCCACGGACGCAACGAGAGTTGAAAGCGAACTGAAAGTTTTCAATAATATTTACGGTATTATATTATGCCTCGCTCTATACTAGAAGAGGTAAACTCAGCGTAAACAAGAGCGCGAATACAAGATGTACCAACAACAGAGAGAAAGAGAGAAAGAGAGGGAGAGAGACAGAGAGAATGAGAGCACAAACCACAGAGTGTGAGAGAACAGAATTCAGAAACGGAGAGAGAGAGAGAGAGAACCTTATTGAGCTCACTCTCTTTCAGCCTCCAAGCTGACTGACTGCACATCTGGTTTCTATATGTTTTAAGCCAGCGATAGACACAGTTAATGTGCAAACATGTCTGTTGTTATTATTCTTGTTATCGTTGTCTTTGTATATTTTAAGCATCAATGGACTTGGTTTAGCTTATCCCATATGTTATATGTAGTATCTACTATATTATAGATATATTATTACTTTCTTAGGTTAGGTAAAGCTTATAAAAAAAAACCAACGCCACAAGCACTCGAGATTGCTCTCATAAAGATAGTGATGGTAATGTTATAGATGAAAGTTCATATGTAATTTATTTTTATCTTATAATTGTTATGATTAAATAAAATTAAATTTATTTTATTTTTAAACATACTATTATGTGTAGGGATTAATATTTATAGTAATAACTCTCTAGAAACATAAATTGTATAGTATATAGTCGTCATGAGCTACCCCATATTAAGGCAATGTTATGTTTTTATAGGGTATATTTTATGAAGTATATAAACGAAGCGAAACAAATTTGTAGTCATAAACAGAAAATACTGTAGAATTGTTATGGTCTGCAATGTTTATGCACCAAGTGGTATAGTGTATTTCAAGAACCTAATTTGTATATATTTAAAAGAAACTGAAATTTCTCGAAACGAGACACTTGAGAAGATCAATGCCATGACCTGAGCCACAAAACGAAATGCCAACACGATTTGTTTAGATTCCAGCAACAACAATGAGAGATCAAAACTTACCAAATCAGTACATTTTTCATGATTTAACAAGCAACATTTGTTGGCATTATCATTGCTATTGTTGTTGTTGTTATTATTATTATTATTGTTGTTAGTAACATTAAGCAAGTTGGCGCGTTTTGTAAACATTTTAACTCAAACGACATAAACAAATAAAGCACAAAAAGAAAGCGCAGCCGACGATCGCAGCGACAGCTGAGACTTTTGATAATTAAACACAAGTGAGAGTTTTTTTTTGTATTTTTCTTTTTTGATTATTATTTCACTGTCTTTTTTTTTGTATTTTGGTTGGACCCAGCACGAAGTGTGGGGAAAAAAATATGTAATGAAAACGCGTTGAACTTTCACGGCGAAGCTCAAAACTGCAACTGATTTTAGTTGAGGTTTTGGTTTGTTAAATGCAGCCAAGTGCGAGAGTTAATGCCAAATACCTGATACAGGTGAAAGGAGTCGAGACAGCAGGGAAATGGCGTTGGGGGGGAGGGGGGGGAATGGGGAATGCAGACGGGTTAACAACTTGTGAGCCAAGTTAAATAACTACAATAAGGAACTCGTCTCGTGGAACCAAAGCTTTTACACTTAAATCATTGAATCAAACATCCTACATGAGAATAGATTTAAGATATTAATGCCTTAAACTAAGACATAACAGACTATAAACAAATTTAAAAATAATAATAAGAGTTCGAATGATTAGAATATATATGTGTTTTATGTAATATATTGTTATATAATTATAATTTTCAAGCATCAAGAGAAATTTTATTGTATTTTGTTAAAGCTCATCTAACCTTGAAGCCTCTTAGTAATTAGTAGTTAGTATATATTATCTTGATTTATTGGACTTCTATCCCAAACAAAACATAAGATAAAACATTGCCATTAAATCAACTTAAGTGTTAAAACATTACACAGCAATAGTATAATGAATATCAGTAAAAACAAATGAAACATATGACAGCTAGGCGCAAAAAAAGTAAAAGATATTAAATCTGTTGTCTTTTATACTATATGTGAATGATTAAGTCAAGAAAAACTCATTTTAATATAATGAGTACGCAAAAATAAAAAGTACGGACTGAGCACAGAGATAAGTAACTCTATCTAAAAAAAAAGAATTCTTTATTATAAGTAAAAACGTGAAAATGTGATTCGTTTGCTCAAAACACAGAATATATTATATATTTGGTCGACCTATAAACAAGAGTAACAAGCAATTGATCGCGAAATAACAATAACAATTTAACGCTTATTAACATGGTCATTCAACTTTTTGGCTGACCAAACTGACCAAGTGTTGTTTCTCGGAACTAACAACAATAACAACAAGAGTAACAACTTTTAGCAGGGTATATAGTATAGAGCATTCTCTTGTTTAGCAAGACCGAAAATAACATGCATATTTCTGTTACTTTCTTTTCAATTTTAACTAGTTTTTATGTGTGTAGTAAAACACAGATACAGAGAGGGAGAAAGATAGAGAGAGAGAGAGAGAGAGAGAGAGAGAGAGAAAGAGAAAGATAGAGAGGGAGAGAGAAGCAACATATGTAGAGTCTCATAAAAACCTGTCGACTTGGCTCATTGCATAAGTGGAGCCATAAAATATATTACAACTACAGTAAATGTATATATGGAAATTAAACACTGTAACAAACTTTTAATTAAACACACGGCACAGACAGACCTTGGCAAATAATCATGTAATTATTGTTTTTCGTATAATATTAGACAAGTAAAATATGAGCATACATTCAATGATATAAGTGCATTTGGCTATAACTTCCCTATACTACTT
>JBANCZ010004134.1:0-10853 GCA_037040025.1 Sphaerogastrella javana | reverse complement strand
AATAAGGCCAAACTCTTTTCAAAAGATGCTAATAACAGCGACTGGTATTTTAACGCAAACCTTCAATATGTTCGTTTCTTCGCTTATAAAATATATATTTTGCACGTTATATTTAAATATTGAGAAGGAGTTGTAGGCAAATCATTGCTGTAACCCCTGCTCGGCATAAACAGTGTTTTCCGACAGTCCCCTGGAAACCCTACTCGATAACACCTGCAATACCAAATTGAGTATTTTTTGTAAAACAATTTTGCCAATAGGTGTATGTTATAAAAGTGATTTTATTGGGCTTATTTAATGTCGTAAATAGTGTACTTATACTTAAGAGCTCAGCAGACCAAGCGGTACGATATGTATCGTCCAGCAGTTTCCGAAGAACGTATGATTTTCACAACTTGGCCGCGTTTCAGTCCGAAGTAGCGTGCAACCGGATCACCTGCCTGGATGCGCATCAACATGTTTTCCTTGAGCTTGTAGCGACTGAGCAGCTCCTGTTTCTCTTCAGCGGTCATCACCACATGCTCCGGCACAAGCTCATGCTCTGTGATGTTGATGAGCAGCTCCGATTCGAGAAACTGTTCCAGAATGTATTTGGGTGCCATGTCTACCAGCGACTGCTTGGCTGATGGTGTCATGCCGCCTTGTACTACGACAATAGCCCTGTGAATGTTCTCCTCCTGCATGCGGGTGCAATAGGTTTTAATGGTTTTGATTCCAATTTTAGGCTCTTCCGGGAAGAAGACAAACATTTGGTCCGTGGGATCGTCGTTGTGGGCCACCAAAACAATTAGGTCCGAGCGGGCTGGCCGCTTGTCGCTGGGTTTATCTCCGAACATTTCTTTGAATTGCTCCAGTGTCTGGTCCAATTCATCTTGAGTCACTAGATAACCACGATCATGGCTCAGTTGCATGATTGTTTTGCGTATGCGCCACAATTTGTATGTTTCTGCTTCATCATCCATTGCTGCAACTAAATTAAATTTCTTTGCTTAATTTCGCAAAAGCACGCGGCGTTGTTATTGTTAAATGATAATAGAGCTGAAAATTGTTCGATAGTTCTATCGATAAGACAAATAAACGTACGATAAATGCTTGGTGCAGCCAAGTTCACGCTGTTGTCAGCGTATTTAGTGAATGGCAAAGTAAGAAAGTGCGCGAAACACACTTTTTGGTGTAATTCCAATTAAGATTCAATTATTAAATATGGAAACACAAGCCAGTTTAACGTTTAAAGAACTGCAATGTTTAAGTATTGGCGATGTCTCAGCAAGCGTCATAAAGCGAACAGCGATATCAATTTGCCAGCAGAGTCTCACAAATTGTGGCGTCAAAATTGTCGAGGTTCTCAGCCTCTGGCTGCGTAAATTGTTGAGAGCATATTTGTTGAAGGCGGAGTGTTGCATCGATGCATTCAAGTGTCTACATGAGTGGTTTCAATGTCTAGTGAGTTCATGACAACCGTATATACGCCTTATTGATAATATAATAATAATTATATTCAAATATAGGAAGCTGAGGTGAGTGGTGAAAATGACGCCGCCTGCGCCGACTTCATCTCGTTGCTGCAGGATGCGCGCGAATTTATTGCCTGGTTTAAAGATCAACTGGTCAACGCTAACGAGCGTCTAGTGCACACCACTTCTTTCTTTTTTTTTAGCATCGTATACAGTTGGCTGGAGAACAGGTGAGTGTGTTTATCATAATATTCGAATTGATTTTATTTACAATTTATCTCTTGCAGCAATGATGCGCAGCTGGAGGCACTGTGGCCGCACACGCCCCTAGCCTTGGAGCTGCATGGTGATGTGCTCTACCTGCTGGAGAACATCACTGCTAAATCAGCGAAAGCACACGCACGTCTGATACCCTGTAAATATGTGCAGCAGCTGAATTTGCATAAAATGTAATACGAATTTTGCTTCTAGTGCTGCGACAGCTGGTTGAAGTATGCCTGTTGTTCAGCTTAAAACTGGAGCACTTGGATGCGTTGATTAAAACCTGCGAGACCATGACCAACATTTGCATACACTATGCCAGCTGTGGCCAAAGTGTCAAAAATAATGAAACACCCGAGTGGCTGGAGGAAGTGCTGCTGCATCTATGTGATACGCTGCTGGGGCACATGGAGTCAGTTTACGTTGAGGTAAACCCCATTTGTATCCGTTGCTAAAAGTATTATTAATGTAGTGTTGTTTCTTGCAGGAGCAAACAATTGCAGCTGCTAATATGGAGCAGTATTTGCGTCTAATGCCCGCATGCTCAGCGATGCTGCAGGTATTATTGGGCCATGCGGCTGAGCATTTGAGTAGCAACGTTTCGGATAAGCTTATTATAGTGTTAAATGGCTGTGATATGTAAGTAGCAATTGATTTATATAATTTCATTCAATATATACTTATTATTTCGTCTCAGTAAACCTCACAAACTAAACGAAGAGACGCACACTCTTGTGGACAAAGTAGTGCGGCCTGCGCTGCTGCAGGTTTATGCGTTTGTCTTTGCGCTACAGCCATTTCAAAAGGTCAGTCAAGACGCTTTTGATACTAATGAAACTCTGTTAACCTAATCTTTTATCATCTATAGCATCTTATAAACTATTTGGCCACAGCTGCTGCTGAATCTCAGGATTTGTATGAGCTCTGCTTGGATTACGTGACGTTAACCATTAAGCATGACACGCCGTTAACGCCACTAAGTTGCCAGACGCTGCATCAGATCTTTGAGTATCTGCTGAAAGGTATCACCAGCTGATTCCCATTGTTGTTGAACATACGCTTAACTCGATGCTCTGTCTTTGTAGGTGTCTATAACTTTACGCATGCTGCACGTTATGAGCGTCTGTTGCAGGCTTTTGCCAGTCTGTTGTATGTGGCAGATTCTGTACCGCTATTTCAATACTTTCTCACTGGCTTGTTCCTAGACGATCTGCACAAGTCGCATGCTTGTGCTGACATACTAATGCTCTGCTTTCGGTTTGTTGTTTGTTTAGCTCATGCATATTGTATATATTATTATAAAGATAATTGTATTATCTTCTGCAGTGTGACTGAAGCGAACCAGGGCTGGAGCAGGAGCCAGTTGCAAGCAGCTGCAAATTATTGTCTGAAATGCTTCAACTCGTATCCCATGTTCTCGGAGAACTGGAGCCAGTTGCATGTGGAACGCATGCTGCAGTACTTTCACAGACTCGCACGCCTAGAGCAGCCTGTGTTTAATCTAAGCAACTATCGCTATGTACGCTGTCTTGTAACTGGCAACAAGCAGCATCTGCAACAGCAACTGAGGCTCAGCACAATGCGTCTACAGCGTCTGGCTAAGACGCCGCTTAGCGATAAGGAGCAGTACTATGAGATGGTAAACATTACTCTCAATGCAACTATTCTGTTAGCTATTATATAAAAAGTGCTTCATGTACATTTGCAGCTGGCGCACATGGAGATGCTCTCTCTGGGCGGCGAGAACTGGCTGCCTTTGACAGGCAGCGAAGTGCTGCAGCAGCTGCTGCACAGCGAACAGAGCCATCTATTGCGCGAAATCTACTACAAGCAAGCACAGCGCTCTGGTCGCGCCATACAGCTGCAGCTGCTGCAGGCCAAGCTACCGCCAAACAGCGCTGACTGCTGGCAGCTGCAGCGTTTCATTTATGCCTGTTGTCATTGCGCAGATCCCGAGCTACAGTCTTGGGCCAGGCAACATGCCATAACCGAGCAATTTCTGCCTCTGCTAGCCACCCTTTATGACACTAAACCAGCAACATCCGCTGAGTCTACAAACTTGCCCGTGGAGGTTTATAGTTGTAGCTATAAACGCGGTCAATCTCATCGCTGCAATTTGCGCAATTTAAAGCGCAAGCGCGCGCTGCACGTTGAACCACAAGCTTGCCTGGATAAGCTGCTGCATTACAGCCAACAGCTGCAGGAGTGCGCTGCAACGCTTACAGCACATGATGTAGCACAGGTGCGTGGTATTATAGATAAGCTAAAGAGTCTTGTTTAAATCATATAGTATAGTGTTACTTGCATATTATATCGGTTGCCCCCCAAGCCCGAATATAGCTACTATATTCTCTCTATGATGAGTGTGCCCCTGCGTTCAAGTGATTGATAGACTAATATTTGGGTTTGATTATACTATAGTACATTATTATTTATGGAAGCAGACGTCACAAAATAAATACATTTGCTAATATCGATTGGGTTATCTAGACATTTGTTAGGTTGCGTTGAGCCGCCAGTTTTTCGAATATTAATCTATAGTTATATTCCTCCTCCTCGGGCTGAATGAGTATGCCTGCAAGTGAAAGTTGAAAGTGAGTTTAGTGAGTTTGAAAATATATCGCAAATCAATTCGAAAGGGGGGGATAATCACCTGCAAAACTGGCCGAAATGAAGCAGACAATGCTGCCCACAATGAAGGCACGGAATGCAACCGAGGTGATGATGCCACGTCGTTGTGGCGCCATTGCGCTAAGCGAGCCAATCAATATTCCCAGTGAGCTGGGGTTGGCGAAGCCGCAAATGGCGAATGTGGCTATGCCAGCGCTGCGAGCCTGCAGGAGCAAAGAATCAGAAGAAGGGTAAGCTTTCTCACATCTATGAACATCTATATTCATATATATGCCTACCTCAATGTCACCGTTCTTGATGTATTCGCCCAGACGTTCATAGGCCACAAACTCATTGATGATGGTCTTGGTGGCTACCACTTTGGCTATGATGTCGCAGTCATCTCGGCGCACACCCATCGCCCAAGCCAACGGAATGAAGAGTTTGGAGAAGATCCACTCAAAGTCAACTTCATCAAGGCCCACCAGAAAGCCCAGCCAGCTGACCAAGCCGTTGAGAAAGGCCACAAACGCCACGAAGGCCACAATGTTGGCTATGATGCCCAACACAATGGGTACGGCATTTGATGCACCACTGGAAGCGGCATCCAACAACGACGAGTCCTCGCTAGATTCGAAACAAATGGAGATTAGTAAGACATCAAATGTTTGTTCGAGTACAAAGCAACTTACGACTTCTCCAACTGTATGGTATCGCTGGACGTTTGACTCTCCTCCGTTTCCGGCAAATAAAGCTTGGATATGGCCAGTGTGGCAGGTGCAGCCATCACGGACGAGGTAATCAAATGGGCAGCCGAGGCTCCAAAGGACAGATAGGCTGCCAGCACAGTGCCGGAGACGGTGGCAAAGCCAGATACCATAATGCTGTGAATTTCGCTCTTGGTTAGCTTGTTGATGTACGGACGTATAAGCATGGGACTCTCTGACATGCCCAGGAATATGTTGGCTGCCGCAGTGACACTCTCGCACACCGTTGTGCCCATTATCTGCTGCAGTATCCATCCCAGCTTGATGACCACCCACTGCATGGTGCCCATGTAGTACAGCACCGAGATGAAGAAGCTGAAGAAGAAGATCACGGGCAGAATGGCAAAGGCGAAGGTGTTCGTCTCGATAAGGAAGTCACCGAATACGAATCGTGCGCCCTCGGTGGCATAGCCAAGGAACGTGGCCACCTTGTCACCCAGACACTGGAAGATCTGGCGACCCACCTCCCAACGTATGCAAAAGATGCCCAACAGGAACTGACAGCTAATGCCAGTGATCACAATGCGCCACTTGATAGCGCTGCGTTTTGTGGAGAACGCATAGCCGCAGATTATGAAAAAGCATGGCGCCACCAGCGACATCAGCTTCTGTGGCTCATCACGCGCCTCGAAGAACAGGAAGATGCCCAGTGCCACAAGGAGGACCACAATCTGCACCGTTGCCACCACGCTGCAAGTATTTATATCAATCAATCAAGCGAAATGACAGTAAGCGTGCAGCAATTTCTTTTACCGTGTGCGACTGAAACGATTCCATTTCGCAGCGACCGGTTGCATGAAGTTCTTGTGTATCGCTCGACCCATTTTGGGCTTGAATATGTGATAGTAGAACAGGCCGAGGTAGATGAAGCCCAGCAGGAGTACCAGCAGGCCGTAGCCCGTGCAGAAGCGTATGCCGCACAGCGGCAGTTCCGTGTAATACTTGCAGTCATATTTATCTACCGAGTGAGAAGGAAAATTAAGATTAAAGCTCAAGAAATGAAAGATCCGCAAGGAGGTCTTACTTCAACAGTTGTCTAGGGAATGTATGATTGAATCATTAACTTAATCAGTAGATTGATCAAACATTAGCGAGATAATGTTTACAAGAATTAGGCTTTATATATTGCGTGACTCACTTAGATCGTTATAGTGATAGGTGGCATAGGAAAAGTATCCTGCCACTAGACAGTGTACCAGGACATGCAGGGCGATCTTTCCGTAGAAGATGAACTGCTTCTTCTGCTGCGGCGAGAGCAGACCATTCTGCTGTGGCTCCGGATAATGATCATTTAGATTGTCAATGGGGTAATCAGTCTGAGAATGACATAGAGTTATTGCCATGGATACGTGCGATTTATAATCACCCTATAACATTACCTTATGTAACTCGATCTTTTGTGTGGTTTGGGAAATCTGTAAACATTTTGTTATATAGTGTGTGTGTGTGTGTGTGTGCAACTATTGTAAATCTATTAGATTATCTGGTACGTACATGTTCCAATTCAAAAGAATTGTTAATGACCCCCTCGGTAGTATCTTTAACCATCTGCAATTATACAATATATAGAATATGGAATTAGTAACACAACGATAAGGCTCTTTGTGGTTTGATACACATATATAAATATATGTGTTCATTATAATCTATATCTATCAAATGCCTGGCATCGCTCTCAAGTGTGTGCCGTATAAAGTATTTTCCCTGCCAGATAAGTCGTCCAGCTCGATAAGCCCCCCACACAGCACGTGGCCTAGACCCTAATCAGCTTGGTCAAGTGCGATGAGGTTGTACACTTCCCTGTTACGATCGTGGTGTTAGATGTTGTTAGGGTTAAGGCTGTCATAAAGCCTGTGCTTATCGTAAATCAGAATGAAAATACGTATACCATAAATTGACCAAAACTGATGTTGGCCATATAAAAGCTAGTATATACATATCTGAGTATATATATTCCCATATGGTATTCCCATTAAAGATAATACAATTCCATTGAATGACTGGGTTTTGCTAAAAGTTGTAATAGCTCATTCAACTGATACTAATTAAGTGGACAATTTCGGCATATTTTGAAAGCGTATTTGTTTTTTTAAATGCATAAACTATTCAAATATCTAAGTTTTAATAATTCGCTTAGCAAACAAAATAAATTACGGGTTGTTTCAAATTAATCAAAAAATTTTTTTTTAACAATCATACTTAATTTCTCACAATAACAGGTTATACACTGCGCAAAATCATACAGTTAATATGAATGAATGCTTCTCAATGAATAGTAAATATAATAATATTATAAAACAAGTTTTCATAGAAATTAAATGTTTAAAGAACTCTTAGTTAATGTAAACTAAAAAAAATATCTGTGCATAAAAAAATCCTTATTTATTTCTCATTTCTGGGGTTTGCCCTGTTTTGATTTGTTCCCTTACTCTTCTTCTCAAAGTCCGTTATTGAAGCTTTGTTAAACTCGAAATTTCATTTCTTTCAGTGTACAGTTACAAACTTTTTGCTAATCGAATTTGAACTGCTCTTCCCTCTGACTCTTCGCCTTTGTTCTAGCAGTTAATCAGCGCATTCTTGGTATTACTGCGTTTGTTTTATTTGACTGTTGTTTTCGCCTATTAATGTAACTCTAACTTATTGCAGTCGAAAAGCAAAACAACTGCATAAACAATCTATATAATGTACTAAGCGCCACACACACACAGAAAGGGAGAGAGAGAGAGAGAGCGTGAAATTTTACTCAGTTATGTCGCATTATATCAGAGGAACAGTTCATTAAAACAAGTGCGAATGTTGACTTGTTCATCTATATTATATATGTTCAGATTGAGGGGTAATTCACCTTTTGATTTTAACTGTATTGTGCTGTAAGTTTTAGAACTGTTATTACAATTAGATGTAGTAATAGTATTTTAAGTAGAAGTTGTTGTTGTTGTTATCTCATTTGCAGGGCCGCAGCAAACACGTTTTCAAAGTCGAAACCTTGATTATGTAGATATATGGTATATATGGTACGGCGTGCGTGTACTCTGCTATATATTGTATAGTATATACATATATGTATAAGGTATAACGATATATCAGTTAGTCGAACATCGGCGAAGCGCAGCCATTATAACTGATTGAAAGTCGCGGCAAGACTAAAACTGTAAACTGGCCCGCAAAGCTGTTTATAGTACGCATTTTTTTTTGTTTTGGCCCAATACACTGCACAAAATTGGCCGCAAATAGCTGAAAAGGAAATGAATTTCAGTTATTTATAGAGCCAACACGGTTAAGTGTAGGCTTATCGGGCTATATAGAGGCAGCTGGAGTACCTCTGTCGATATTTGGCAAAGATAAAGTTGTTGCAGATAAAGTTGTTGCTCAATAGAGAGAGAGCGATAGTGAGAGTGATTAAAACCAAGCAAGAGAGTGACACAGAAAGAATATTGAGAGAGAAAAAGAGAGAGACAGAGAGAGAGAGAGAGATGTAGATCTCTTTTTTCTAACAGTTGTTATCATATCGAGTAAGTAATGCTCAAACATTCCTAGTTTAGTTAAATTCATTTAGATTTTGAATGTGCTAATCGCTCAATCGAGAAGCTACGATGAGAAGCCTATACAGAGTGTAGATAGCAGATAATTTATTTATATTGATACAGTATACATGTGTCAAGTGGCTCAAGTTGTATCGGGCGAAGGGTGCGGGGAAGTGCGGGGTTGTTGGGGATTAAGCAAAGTTTGATTTTGATTTAATTTCATCACTGCTTATCGTATGTATAAACGACGCGCGACTCTTCACCTGAAGAGTTGAGTTGTCAACAGCATTATTTGCTAAAATCGATGGGGTTCGTTCTGATGTCCACTTCTACTATTCGAATATACTCAATTGGAATTCAATTTTAATGGATTATGCTTGCGTATAGGTTCAGTAGATAGCAACGTTCAATGATTCGGGTAATTGAACATGGAGCACTTTATCAATTGAAGGGGGTTTTTATGCGATACAACCTCTCAAGGGTTTGGTTAAACATATATACATATTCATATTCCAGTATGAGATTTAGACGAATTCTTTTCCTAAATTCTATATGTTCTTCGATGTATCAAAGAGTGTACTTACTTTTCGAGCAAATCCGAATAATAGATTGATAGATTTGTTGGTTCAGTATATGTTCTTAGTAAGATGCTGTTTATTTTTATTATAATTGTTAATTATTAATGTAGGTTTTTAAACGTAGTAATAGACTAAGTTTGACATGGTTTAATGCTTTTGTTTTATATGCGGTTTAAGTATAATTAAGTAAAACGATAATGAGTTTCGAGATTAAAAAGCTATATAAAAGGAAGGCACTTTTTAACCTAGTGACTTAATTAACAGAATGATACACATACCCATACATGTGTACATGTATGAATATACGTATGAGTGTGTGTGTGTGTGTGCGTTCAAAGGCTTATCGATATACGTATATATCTGTTAGTGTCTATACTATATATTCGTATTGAAATTAGTTTTGAGGTTCCATAATCATAAGCAAAAAATTCGCAAAAATTTAACCACATCTAAATCACAGACTCCTAATATAAGAGAGATTTAATTCATAAATATGTGTGTATGTATATATATACACTCATACGTACTATACATATATACTCTCACAAAATCAAATAGAAATTTCGAGTATTTAACTTAAAAACAAAACTTAAAATTTATCTAAAATTATTAAAAAAAAAAAAAGTTTACACTTAATTCAATTAATTATGATCATGATCAAAAAGAGAACTAAACACAAATTAAGTCAACTGGCCCTGAATGCTGCACTATATATAATAAAACATACAATAAAACAATACAAAAATAATGTATATATGATAAATTATCGATAAAGACCAGCTTCTTGTTTCCGCAAAAGGGAGGGGGTACATGAATCTCTAAATGAATTTGCACGTGCAAATGGAAGTGGTGCGCCTGCGTGATAAATATCTATATAGACTTGATGCTCGCTACTCGCTGCTCCCTTTACTCGCTCAGCTCCTCAATAGCGTGACGATGTTTGTGGTGATTGTGATGATGTTGATGATGATGACGCTGCTGCTGAAGATGCTGGTGATGCTGATGATGCTGATTGTGTTGCGCTGTTCGCAGCTGATGTTGTTGCTGTTGTGCCACTTGCTCCGTTTGCTCTGTTGAATCCGTTACATCCATTGCCAAGTCACAGTCTGACACTTGCTCGCTGTGCTGACGTTGATGATCATGATGATGATGATGATGATGGTGGTGATGGTGATGGTATTGTTGTTGTTGTTGTTGTTGTTGTTGCTCCTCGCTGCTTGCACTTAGTTCGCTGTTGTCCAGCATGTTGTCCCTGGTGGGTGCATTCAAAGTGGTCGATTCGATGTTATGTGTGGTCGATGCCTCCCGGTTGCGGCTGGGGCTATAGATTTGACGCTTCAGGTTCTCCAGTTGAATTCTATCAAAGCTGCTATCAAAGTTCTTTCTCGACAGCTGGCCATTGCCCAGAAAGCGCACGTCTAAGCGCGGGGATCTAAGTGAGAGACAAACAGTAAGGGAAAGTAAGTAAAAATTCAATGAGAGTCGAGCTTTGTTTGCTTCATGTCGGTCTCTTTCGTAGCACAAGCAAAGGCCCATATGAGGAGACATGCCCAGGGTGGCTTTACGCTTAATTGTTTGAAAAGCGTTGCTGGCTTTGTATGTATCACTTGGAGTGATATCATTAATCGAAGGCGCCACGGGAACGGCTGCAAGGGGTGC
>JBANCZ010004133.1:0-10853 GCA_037040025.1 Sphaerogastrella javana | reverse complement strand
ACCTGATACTCTTTATTTTGGGTAGAGCGCTTTTTATGCACAGTTTGTTAATTTCAAAATTAAATAATAAAATTAATAATAATAATAAAAATAATAATAAAAATAATAATAAAATTAAAAAAAATAATAATAAAACTAATAATAATAATAATAATAATAATAATAATAATAATAATAATAATAAATAATAAATACATAATAATAGTAATAATTATAATAATAATAATAATCATAATAATAATAAATAATAAATACATAATAAATAAATAAAAAATAAATAATAAATTTAAAATAAGTACATAATAATAAATAAATACAAAATTAAATACAATAAAATAAATAAAATAATAATTAATTAATTTACAAAACGCATACAAATTTATTAAACGTGCATAGTTTAACTAAATATGTATTTTTTAGTAATTTTCATTTATAAATCTTTCTAGAGCAGGCTTGCAGCTTTAACATTTTCGTTAAATCATTTTCTAATTATTTATAAATATTTAATTACTTGAACAATTTTAATATATATTTAAATATTTAAATAATTTTAAATATATATTTATATTTGAATATTCAATATTATTATTTATCTTGGCAGAATGTTTCTAATGTGCAAATGCAAATTTAATATTTAAACAAATTATTAGCACTTAAAGCTAATTAACTTTTGAGGTCATATAGTGAATAATGGTTGATTTTTTAAATAACTGTAGGACTTATTGTTTTAATAAATTATAAAAATTCTTCATAAATGAAAAAACTTAAAAAAGTTTTATAAACTTCAAAAAGAAATTAATTAATGTAATATAATAATGAATTTTGTCTTTCATTTTGAATGATTTTATAAAAAGAGTATATATACTGACATTAAAAGAGTATATATCTATAAGGCTTAGAAGTATTACTTCACTAATTTGCCGGCTTTTATGGTTTTTATGCCAACATATTTGCATATTCTAGACTAATTTCTTTTTACTTTGTGTTTTGTTTGTGGAAACAGAAAGCGTTGGTCATGCAATTTCCGTCAGCAAAGTGCATTGTTCCATTTGAAGCAACGCAGCGAGAAGGAGAGGGCAATTGAGCGGGAGAGAAAGAGAGAAGGGGGGTCAGTGGACATTGGTTAGTATGTGGACTATGTTTAGGGGCCGCTCATTTCCGATTTCCGGCAGTGGCAGCGCTTACTTAATACCTAATGACAGTTTTCTGTGGATGCATGATTGATGACGATGTGACTTCATCGATAGTTTTACTAGTCCTTCAAGCGACGTCGCCACTCAAGTCATTAAAACCAATAAAAAAAAATAAAACCAAATAAAAAGTAACAAAAGAGAAAAACAGTTAATAAAAGGGACAGGACGTGAACAAGGTCAGGCCCCGTATCAAAGGCCCCTAATTAATTGGGCAAGTTTTGTTCGACTTACGTCTGCGTATTATTAGCATTGGCCTGATTGCGATTTAGATGGTTGTCGCTGCGTCTAGGCCTAATGAGGCACAGTTAAAAATAATTTGAAAAGCGTGACGCTAAAAGCTTTTCCAGCCTGGTTTGTATATCAAAGGGTTGTTCTGATCCTGCTCGTTGCTCACATGCTTTAAATTCCAAGCATATGGCCTTGAACTTAGCTCTTCTAAACCGCTTGAGGGTAGCGTTAAAAAATTCCCTGTGTTCCCTTTTCGAAAATTTCTTCTTTTTGGTGTTGCTTTTACACGCATTTTCATTAGGTTTCGCATTTTCACTCTCAGGCAACGAATTTCCCCACTTAGTTAACCTAATTCGACAGAGGCACGCAAGGGACGTACGACCAATGAATGGACGTAGTAAAACTTTGATAACCCAACCCACACCATACCTAACATGTGATACAATGCCTGCAAATTCTAGCAAACTATATTGTTATATTGAAATGATATAGCAAAAAATGTTTCTTTGATGCTTTAAGCGCTTTGAAAATTATGTTTTGTGTTTATGCAATGCTTTTAAATTTTTTAAAAAAGAAGGGGGCGTAGCAGGCCCTATAAAGTATATATTCTTAAACAGGATGACAAGTCAAGTTGATTGCGCAATGTCCATCTGTATTAATACCTTGATCTTGGAAACTATAAGAGCTACAGTATTCATATTTGACACACTCAGTATTCACATAAATAATACTCCTTTGGTTCACACAGTTCTGTTTTTTGTATTGTAAATTTTTAAATAAATAGTTGCCAGTTTTTTCATTTCACTTAATATTTCATATATTCATTTCATTTAATATTATAATTAAATATTATTTAAGCAACTATATCAAAAAAATTTGTTTACTTAATTATACAAATTATATTTGTATTTGTTATATACATTTATGTAAAATTTTACATAAATAGTTTCTATTTTTTTCATTTTACTGCACAAATTGAATACAATTATTTAAGGATTTATTTAATACCAATTTTTAATGTTTTTAGGCCACTGTGCCAAATTATAGTCAGTATATTAAATACCTTTCATGTAACTCAACCCGTAGGAAAACAGCGTGAACTATATATTTCTGCTGTTTTGCCATTTCACACACCAATTTCATTTAGTTGGAGTACACAACAAGAAAGGGAGACAGAGAGGTGATGGGGGAGAGAGTGAGGGAGTGAGAGGAAGCAGAGAGACTTGGTTTCTTGTTGTTGCTGTTGTTGAGTTTCCTTGACCTGAATAACAAAGTGCGAGAAGTTCGAGTATATATGCAAATTATTTGATGAATGTTGACGGAATGCTCGACTAATAACAGTCAATAATAGTACACATTCTCACATACACACACACATGCACACTCACACACACACACATTCGCATACACATACATATACGTAAGTATATGTAGAACTTATAACTATTCTTTAACTAGCATTAATTATGCTAAGAGTCAGACCATTTAACTAATTGGCCAAGCCAGGCTACTTTTCGCTCTCAACTGATGAAATTGTTAAAAAAAAAGAAAAACGAACGAACGTTCATCAAGAACAAATTCTACTGAAATGCATGCAGTTTATAAATTGAAGCACCTTTATGAACCTTCGCCCCACTGCAGGCCCCCTGGCTATGCGCATAGACCCAAACAGCTGGGACTTTTTGATAAAGTGCCGCGGGTAAAGCCCCACTGACGCAGTTCTTGCCTTCCATAGATACTCAGCATAAATGTTGAAATGGGCATGTTTAAAAGTTTATTTTAAATTGAAGACTTTTAAAGATGTACATATATTCGAATATAATCCTTAAAATTCTCATCATCACCAAGAATTCAGCCTTCCTTTTAGATTTGGAAACTATAATTGATATATCATTCGCACTTATGGATATTCTTATAGTCGTAACTTCTTTAAGCAAATATAGATCTTTTGTCATAAAACTCCATTCGAGGATATCTGAGAAGTGCTACCATAACTTTGGCCAGAAATTTCTCACCTTTTATTTTCTATATATAAATTTTGATGCCAATACTTTGCACGCGATTTGCGACGTCAACTTCAGCTTGAGCGTCGACGTCGTCGTCGTCGTCGTCGTAGACGTTGACTCCGGCGCCCGGCATAAAAATTATGTGGCATAAAAAAGGTGGCAGCAGTTGGCAATGTGGAGTCAACGCTGGAGCAGCTACCTGACGCTGACTTCAGACTGAACGATTGACCCAAAAAAAAAACACCAAAAAATATAGAGTAAACTAAGCGAAGAACAAACGTTAGGCTTGTAATTTGTTGGCAGTGCTGTGGGCGGGGCACAGGGGCTGTAAGAGCCCATGCCCAACTATAGGAAAATGTACACGAGCTTCCTGCTGGTGGTTAGTTGTCGCCCAAAAACAGAAAGGGAAAGAAAGAGAAACGAGTTTACGCACGCGACAAATGGATATGCAAATCTATATATTTATGCCACAATATATATATATATATATATATATTTATACAATGTTAACATATAGTATATAGCGTGTGTTTCTCGCACTTACAGGATGATATGGAGCAATGGGTTACGGACACATTTTATTCATACTTTCCCGGCTTTAACAATGAAAATCAGAAGCGGCAAAATTATTTGCGTGAGCGACAGCGCGAGAATCAGCAGAACTTTCTCAAGCACCAGGTAAGACTAGGTGTCAACATTGTTTATGGTAATTAATGTTGTTATATTTATTGCTTGTAAATGTACAAAATAATAATAACATAAATCTTTTCTTTTTCTACACACACACAGATGCTACACCCGCTGCCGGCTAAAGCAAAGCAGCGACGTCAGATGAAATTGTTGCACACTCAGCCGCAGCAGCAGCAGCAGCAGGAGCATCATCAGGAGCAGCATCAGGCAGAGGAGATGCAACAACAGACGGCACGTTCTAGCCAATCCACAAGCACGAGCACCAGCCGAACAGATAAGACTGATCTAGAATTAATTGTAAATAGTAATCCCAACTATGTGGCACCCAAAACACGGCCAGGCACCACACGACAACAGCTGCTGCATGATCTCGGTCATGTGGAGCTCTCGAATATTGTCACCGGCGATGGCATCATGCAACGCAACATGCGCAGCGCTGAGTTGGAAACAGCACGCAAAAAAGACTATCAACGGGATCTAATGCAGCAGATCGAAGAGAAGCGTCGCTCCATTGAGATGCTCAGAGAAAAGGAACGCAGACAGGACGAAGCTTTGACCAGGTAGGGCTTTACAGCTAGTATATGTTTGAATACAATGTGACTAATGTATTTGCCCTCACTATAGACGTCTAGAGGCACAGCTGAAGACCATGCATTTAGAAGAGCAGCTGGAGAAGCAAAGGCAAATCGCCGAAAAGGTATACAACATGCGACAAAGAAAAGTAAAGCCTTCATTAATAACAATATCCTTCGACAGGCACGCCAGGACTCCGAACACAATCGTCTGATGCGCGAGGAATTGCTGGCCAAGTTGGAGCAGGACGCACAGCTGCTGCATGCCAAAGAAAACAACAATCTTGCGGGAGCACCAGCAGCAGCTGCTAGAAATGCCAAGACAAATGCTGAGAGGAAGGATAACAATGGCAACCCAAATCCCAGCAGCAACGACAACAACAGCAATAAAGTCTATAAATACTTTAGCAATTCGGCGCGTCATGAGTATAGACGCGGTCAACCGATGCCATCTGGCGTTGAGCTAGACTTTGAGCTGCCACAAATGGCGAAAATTGAACGCGAGTGCTTCCATCTCTGTGACAAAATCTGTCCACTGTGCAATGAGCCGCTGAAGAGTTACGAGAGCTGCTGTTTGCGCTGTCAGCGCAAGTTGGCGGTCAAAATGAAGCTGCAGCAGGATGAAGGCGGGGCACCAGCAGCACAGACGGACACTGAGACAGACCAACAATCAGCACCCGATGCTGTGGATCACAATTGCCAGAATAGTTATGCCCTGGTCTGTGTGAAATGTGAGCGTCTTTATGCGCTCTGCACTCAGTGTTTGGCCAAAAATGATGTCTGTCGTGCCTGTCAGCGTGAGCGTAATGTTTGCATGAGCTGTCGGCGTAACCTCTGCTCTTTCTGCCTAGAGGAGATTGCCTGCGGTCGTGATACGGAACGTACGCACATTAATGAGCAGGATAAGGTAGACGAGAAGGAGAAAGGGCAGGAGCAGACGCATAGAACTGAGCGAACTGACAGAACCGATGATGCCTTCCGTGTGCTGGAGCTTAACTATGCTGTGGATTCGCCAACAACCGAGACGAATGATTCAAATCCAGCAGTAGCTAATTCTCATCCAGCTGAATCACCGCCATATTCCTTTAATATTTCACAAAATTCTGTGTTCCATGGCGATTATAAGCCCACGCCAGTAAAACCTCTGCTTGTTGACCAACTGCCCATTGCCACGAGCAGTGCCAATAATAGTTTTAATATCGATAGTGCCGATGAGCAGACCCTGGAGCGTGTGCGTCGACAAACGGATCAGCGTCTCTCGCGTTATTTCAGAAACTATGGCGATTTGGCTGTCAAGCAGCAGCAGCAGCAGCAGCAACAACAGCAGCAGCAGCAGCATCAATTGTTGCTGCGCAGCAAAAGCGAATCGCGACATCGTGGCACGCAAACAACACCACAATCTCTGGGCCGTCGGGATGTGGTGCTGCGTGAGACAGCCACACAGAATCTATCAATGCCGCTGCTGCGCGAGATGCCCAAAATGACGCGCAAAGAGACGACGAACACACTGCTGGAGAGCAGTCAGCGTCGAATGGAGAATCTTAAGAAACGCTGGGAGGTAAGTAGCACAACTAGCATTAATATATTTGAAATCAATTGAACTAATCTATTGTTGTGGCAGGTCCCAGCTGTGCAAAAGTTTACGGTGTCCACATCGTCTCCCAAAGTCCTGACCCAAGTTGGTGCCATACGCAAGCAGCTGCAGGCGGCTCGTTTCTTTGAGGATATGCAGCATGAGGCCGACGACGATATTGATAACGATGATGATGATTATTGACACACAGAAAGAGCAAGATAAACCACAATTCTTTCAACTATAGAAAAAATTTGTTAGTGTTTATTTTTCTGTGCACATTCTAATGAAATTTTATCTTTTATTTTGTTTATATTACTTCTTAAAATTGTATATGATACCAAGTGCTTCTGCTGCCTTTGCGCAGCATCAAATTTGTAGACTTAAGCGAGAAAGTTTGTTAATGTTTTTATAAATATATTGAATTGTATGAAATTGAATTGTTGTACGGCCTTATATAGATAATTTAATTAATCTATTACAATTAACCATACAATCAGCAGACAATATCTTAAAAACAATATTGTGAATTAATTTTAATTCAATTGAATTAATTTAATTACGTTTCGAACTTGGTAAACGAACTTTGTTCTAGCCAAGATATATTGCAAGTGATCCATAGTGTTCTACGTTTTATTTCATTATGAAAATACTTTTAATGAATTCGAATTCCATCATAAGCCTAAACTGAAGTTTCCAATTTGTAATTGAATCTTTAATCTAGAGAATTCACATAAGGTGCTGAAATAAAATGCTGATAATGAATATAATAAAAGAATAAGTTTTCAGTAGCATTCATCGTTTTTTTTATTATTTCGTCATTTATCTTGTTGATGCAGCGATTTTTGGATTACCACTGCACTTGGCGGGGGGCGTAGACGGGTGCGTATTGGGAGTAGGCGCCTGCAGATCCGTAGCTTGCAGATGGAGCACTGCATGGCACTGGCGCCAAGTGTGGCTGGCAGCTGAACAGATAGTTCTTGGGGCAAGGTGGCGCCGGAATGGACACTGGTGCCGGGGCGCTGTACGATGGAGCAGCTGGTGCAGCATAAGCGGCTGCAGCCGGAGCAGCATAGGCAGAAGCAGCTGCGGCAGCAGGAGCCGCTTGACCATAGCCGCCACCATATGCGGAGCCCACCATCTTCTCATCCTTGTCTGCTACGACGGCTGTGGCCAATAGGCAAGCGGCAAAGAGCACAAAGAATTTCATATTGTTGATTGTTTCGTTGAACTTGGCTTGAAACGAACTGCGATATCCAATCCAATCGCCCACGGGCTTTATATAGGGCTCGGGTCAGAAATATTGCTGTGCCAAGCATTGACCAAGTTTTGAGCCCAACTTTTTGACTTACTAAGCATTTTTTAAGTGAAAAAGAATAATGCATTGCACTTTATTTTAGCATTACATATTATGTTTATAATTAAATTCATTTACTTCCGCATATAAAACATGAACATGTCGATATAATATCGATAATTATATTACAGATAAATTTTAATATATGCATCGATGCATTCTGTGTTTAATAATATTAAAATTCAAATTAAAAATAAATCGAAATTTTATGTTGAATAGAAATAATATTTATTAATTAAATAATATTAATTCAAACGATTTGAAATATTAATTATATATTATTATTATATTATTATTACCATGCAACACAGGACCAAAATACGGCATACAGGTTTTCGTGAAGTTCTCACCTGCCATATGTCGCTCATTTTGTGAGCCTGGGCGATGATCAGCTGAAGGTTAATGTCGGACGCTTTAATGATGGCAAAGACTTCATCGTGTTGCTGTATTCACTGGCCAGAGGTTGCATTAAGAAGGCGTTGCCATTGCATGAGGTGTGTGTCAAGTTGCCCGATTCCTTCGAGGAGGTCGAACAGTTCATAGATGGCTGCACCCATATGCTGCTGCAGTGCTATCGTGGAGCAGTGAAGTTGGCCATTGAGTAGTTGCTGCAGGAGCACCCGCAGATACGTGTTGTATTCCTCGGCAGTCAGAGGTGTTGCAGTCCCCATAAGGTATATGTATATTCTTGATCTTGATGTTCATTGTAGAGACAACAGGTGGGAATACGGGAAAGTGTATAAGAGGGACACAATGTCAGTGCTTCTTGTTGTTGTACTTTTTTGTAAACAAGTTTGCGTGAGGGGCGGATCGCCGAAAATTACATATATTCGCGTAAGATTTTATGATTCTGTCTATTTCTATTTCCCCTACTCAAATGGAAATAGTGAGTAAATAAGAATGAGTAAATTAGTCAATTACTTAATTTTTTGTATAATTATTTGTAGTGTGCTTATCAAAGTGCCTCATACAATCGAATTGGCTTGAGCTAAATTTGCTGTTTAATCTCTGTAGTTTAATTTCTTTTATATTTTATATACAATTCAATATAATATTAGTAATATAATAATAATTATTCTATTATTATTAATATAATAATAAATATTATTCTATTCTGCTTCAAAAATATTCTACTGCCGCAAAAATACTATTCTATTCCGAAAATACTAAACACAGGGCCCCTACTGTCGGGTCAGTCCCTACTGTTGTATATTTTGTTTAGCGTTTAAATGTTTTGCAAAATGAGACATTGTCAATGGCAAATAAGTGTGTCACACACACACACGTACGTAATACTCACCACAGTGCTCTTGTATGGCTATGCTCGTGTGGTGAGATTATAAGAGTTTAATAAATAAGTGTTCCACACACACACTCAAACATACAATACAAGTGAAGCTCTTCTAGAAGCTCTTTTGCTCGCTCTCTCTCTCTCTCTTGCTGTCTCTCTCTCTCTCTATCTCTCACTCTCTCTGTGCAATTGTTGTATGTGTGTGTGTGTGTTCACCACATTTGAGTGGAGTGAAACGCTGTCTGTTGCGTGTGATCTATTACTCTCCCTCTCTCTCTCTCTCTCTCTCTTTATCTTTGTGCTTCACTTTGTAAACAAGAATGAGAGAAATTGGAATTGTACACTGAGTCTATGCAAAATGATTTATTGCTCTCTGCGTTCGCTCTCTCACTCACACTCGCTCTCTCTCACACTCACTGCATTTGAGTAGAATTTAGCGAAGTGAGTAGAAAGCAAAGCGCGAAATATATCAAACTGATGATGTTTCATTCTTCAACATAAAATGTATATTTAAATATTGCGTAAACGTTTTTATTCGTGCAACTGGATCTTATGTGGAACCCTTTATAAAGTAAAATACATTTTTAATCATTGTGGACTCAGTGCCATTCGGTTTGGTGGGGGGTGTGGTTTCTGGCAGCTCCCCGACCAACAACAGCGGTTGATTAGGTGCAGCTTTCAATAAGCCATTTATATCCATTTCGGTATCAAGTTCCTCCAATTCATTCTCTGTTTCTATTCCACGTTTGATCTTCAGATCATCATCATCGTTGGTAAGCAGCTGAGTATAGACCTTGAGTAGATTATGATCCTCAGATTTCTCTAGGAAATTTAGCAGATCCTTAATGGTCTTGTCATGCTTATGAGCCATCTGTGCATCGAAGGGTGGCGATTTCCTAGTGGCGAACTGAGCACGGTAGCCAGCCTTGCTATTCGTGGGCGTCAAACTGACCCGGTACCAGTGATGATCTGCGGGATCTTGACCCAATAGCGCGTACTCGAACTGTGGCGTCGGGGTGGTGCTGGTGGTCGGGTATTCCCCCAATCGATCTGTTGTCCTAATACGGTTGCTGCTTTTATAATTGCCGCTACAATTGCTTTTCGTTGGTGGTGCATGCCTGGAAAAAAGGTGTCAATTATTTGATTAGGTTGTAAAAGGGGTTCCATTAGCTCCTACCCCAACTGCTTATAGCGCGGCACATCCATGGGCTTGCCGCAAACCAAGATTGTTAAGCTGCAAACGATTGCCACGATTCTCAGTAGACGATGCTGCCACATGTTCAAAGTTTGCATTAACTGTGGAATCTCCGAATTCAATTGATGACTTCTCTAACGGTTGTATGGCTTTTATAGTCGTTAGTTATAGTTGGCTGTGCAACGCTTGAATTTCGCATCGGTTGACCTTGCATCGACTTGTAAAATTACCTCCATAATACAATAAATATATAATTATGATATGTGTGTACACATAACGCTATTCCGGGTTCTTCCGATGACTCCAAATTCAGAGGCACGTACGAAGTATTGAACGTTGTAAAAATGCATTATACCGTACTATGCATCATATATTTAAATCAATGTCATAATTATCACAATTAATAGTTTCAAATTAATTAATTTGTTTGATTCATTATTTTAATAGATTTAAATTAACTTTGTCATTTTTATAATTTATTTATCTTAATATTGTAATTAATATTTTTAGACCCTGTGTTTAAAAAACCCTAAAGGGTCTATTAATTTTGTGCAAAGTCGATTTGTGTGTAACAGGCAGAAGTAGGCGTGGCAGACCCCATAAAGTATATTTATTCTTGATCAGGATGAGAAGCCGAGTCGATTGAGCCGTGTCCGTCTGTCTGTCTGTCTGTCTGTATGAACACCTAGATTTCGGAAACTATAAGAGCTACAGTATTCATATTTGGCACGAACACTGCTTTTGCTTG
>JBANCZ010004132.1:0-10854 GCA_037040025.1 Sphaerogastrella javana | reverse complement strand
GTTATTGTATTGATATTTGAATTATGCTCGCCGCGTTGAGTTCATTTTTTTGTTTATTGTTTTGTTTTTTATTTTTATTAATTTATTTTTGTTTTTATTTTTTTTGTATTTTTTTTTGGTTTTCTCATTGTTTATAGTAGAGTTTAATACCCTGTAAGCATTGAAAGTAGCTTAAAGCACGAATAGGGTATGTATGTATGTATGTATGTATGAATGTATGTATGCATGTATAAGTGTTGAATAGCGCCTATTTTCTTTAAGCAAAACCTTAATTTGGTCGTCAAATATAAACGTTGGCCGACCAGAACGTGGGGCGTCTTCAATCCCAAGTTCTCCAGATTTGAATTTGGCGTACTATCGCTGACATTGGCGATCACTTATGGCATAATTTCCATACACGGCACACAATTTTTGTCGAGCTTGAGTCGCTTTTTTTCCTTTTCGGAATTAAAAAAGCCAAATATGCCGAAAATGCTCACTTTGCATCTGCATGTTTACATTGCTGTAACTTCTCTAAATGTTATCGACAAATAATCACATTTTTATCGATAGTAGCTAAGACAAAAAGCTCTTAAATAATACCAATAAGTTTGGCCCTGGTATCCAAATAGTCTTAAACAGATGAAATTATAAACAATCACTAAAAAACGACGGCTTTATTTCCCACCCAACAATATGCATTTAATTTATAATCTTTATATAGTGAGTGATACATTCAACAGAGAGAAGGAAAGATAAAAGAAAAGAGAAATAGAGCTACATAGAATACCTTTTTAAAAAATAAAATACTTATGACTTATGATTATATAGAATATATTCTACCGATTCTATTAATCTATTGTTTATACTAAATATTATACAGCCTTACGATTTGAATCAAAATTTAATACTGCATTTAAAATATTCGAAAAATTCGAATTTCTTTTATTATTCCATTTCAGAATTGACTAGCAAAAAATAAATAATAATATTATTATGTTTATTACTTATTACTTACTTAGTTTTTTCTTATATTTATTAAGACTTAAAAACAAATATAAAATAATAATTAAATGATTACCCATATATTTAAATTTATAAATGTAAACGACGATCATCTTTTATATTTTATAAATATCATTTGCAATAATTCCGCAACATTTAATGAAACTGAAAATTCAATAGATTATAAGTAGAAATATATTTAATGAATAAAAAGTATTAAAATCTATACCGAAAATTCGATCAAATTGATTTGAAATAAATTTACACGAATTTGAATGAATTTGAATGAATATGAATATTAAAGGGAGATTAGTCTAAACGATATGAAATGATATGATATGAAATGATATGATAGGATATGATGTGGTATGGTATTATATTATTATAAATTGTTGTATGTAAATACATCTGTGATGTATGAGTATGTATACATCAATATATTTACATTAAATCATAGATGGTATTTGTATAAGTATGTACATATGTATGTATGTATGTATGTAGTCACAATTGATTTTCTGGAATCACATTTTAATGCATAAGTGCGTATGTATGCACATACATACATATAAACCTACACACATACAATCACACACACACACACACACACACACACACACGCGCATGCATATACAGGCAATATAGTGGAACAATATGAGCGCTCTGAGTAAACAATATGAAGAACAAGGCGCGCACACACACACACACATAAACATAGAAGCACGGGCTGGCACTTGCATACGCATATGCAAACACTCACGCACACATACACGCACAGACAGAGAGAAAGATTGACAGGGAGAGTAAGAAAGAGAGAGTGAGAGCGAGAGCGAGAGAGAGAGAGAGACGAGTAATGCTCACCCAATTGCTTTGACACACAAACCCACACATAGAAATTAAAACAAAACGCCTGCGGCTCGCATAGGCAGCAGCAGCAGCAGCAGTAGCAACAATAACAATAACAACGAAGACGAAGTCGTTCAGCAAGAAGAAGAAGAAGAAGAAGGCGAAGAAGAAGAGCAGCAGCAACAGTAAAACAATAACAACAACAAGAACTATTGGTAGAGTGTGTGCGCAAAAGCGAGTGCGCGCATTAATAGAGCTCATAAAAGGTGTAAGCGAGCCAACGACTAGGCTAACCCAGGCTGGCAGAGCGTGCGTGCGAGCGAGATGAGAAGAGCAGGCAAAGAGTGCTGCGGTTATGGGCGAAACGGGCGAGGCGCTTGTCGTACAAAACAACCACCAAAATGTGAAGGCGGTCATGGCGTGCGCCAGAAGAGCACAGCACGAATGTTGCCTGCTGGCATTGCCGTTGTGCTGTTGTTGTTGTTGTTATCGTTTGTTGTTGTTGCTATTGTTTTTGCTGCTGCTGCCGTCGCTGCCGTCGCCGCCGCTGTCGCCGTCACCGTCGCTGCCAGCTGCCGTCATCAGTGATTCGTTTTGTACGTTGTTAGACTCTCTCGCTGCGTTTTGGAATTCAGTCGACAACGATAATTACCGGTGGTTGTATCTCGAGCGCTGCGACTGCGGCCCAAGTGCAAAACGAAACGAAAACCGAGCCGAACCGAACCGAACCAAAAGCCGAGCCAAACCGAATCAATCAGTTACCCCCCATCCCCCCGCGTTCAATCAACGCATTAGTTGAAGAAAAAAAAACACAGAAGAAACGCAAGAATTAAATTGCATACACACGCACAGTGGCAAAGCCAAAGGCGAAGATAAAGGCAAAGGCAAAAGAAAAAGCAAAAGCAAAGAGTGTGCAAAAGTGTGTTTTTTTTTTTCTGTAGAGCAGACAAAATACGCAAAGACATTTGGACGTTCATATAAAGAAGCGCAGAAGAACTTATTATTATTATTCTTACTATTATTATTATTATTGTTATTATTATTGACAAAAGCGTCGACGTCGACGTTGCCGCAGCGTGCGCACTGTGCAATTATCAAAAGAAAGAAGAAGAGACGAAAAACAGTAACAAAACACAAAAGGCAAAATCGCCAAAACAGCGAATCAAACTAAGAAAGAAACAAGAAGAAGACGAAGACGAAAACAACGCGAAAACGTGCAAAATAAACGCAGCAAGAAATTTATGGCAAGGAGTGCGCGATACGCATAAAAGCTATAATTATATGCGTACATGTGTGTGTGTGTGTGTGTATATCAGTGTGTATGTGTGTATGTGTGTGCACTATATAAAGTAATACAAGTGCAAAGCGTGCCATAATTACAACAACAAAAACAGCAGCAGCAACAGCAGCAGCAACAACAGCAGCAACATCAAGAGCAGCAGCAACATCAGAAGCTTAAAAGCTTTGGCCTGACTAATAATAATAATTAAATTAAAATTAGCAAACGCTACTAACTAATTCAATAAACGGCAATGCGCGCGAATTGCCAACAGTGAAAGCAACACCAACACCAACAACATTAGCAGCAACAACACCAGCAACATACAAAATCACAGCAGCAACATAGCGCAAAGCTTTAGAAATTGGCCAAAATGATTGATGCCGCATGCAATTATTTGAATCCTTATGCGCTGGCACAGCCCACTACAGTGCAACAGCAGCAGCACCAGCAGCAGCAACAACAACAACAACAACAACAACAACATCAGCAACATCAACAGCTTCAACAACAACAACTGCAACATCAGCAAATGTCAACACAGCAGCAACAGCAGCAGCAGCAGCAACATGATTTCATTAGCGCCACATTGCTGTCAGCCACAGCGAACGCCTCCTCGCCATTGGCGCTCTATGGTAAACAGACAGCAACATCAGCAACATCTGCAGCAGCAGCAGCGGTAGCAACAGCAGCAGCAGCAACAGCGGCAGCAACAGCAGCAGCAGCAACAACAACATCGGTAGCAGGAGCACATCAAGTGCTGCCGATGTCGTCGGGCATGAAAATGGAAATGCAATATCCGCCACAGGCCTCATCCACGGGCAGTGCATCCCCAAACTCGAGCATATCCCAGTCGGCGGCCTCGTCGGCGTCGGTGTCGCCCAGCATATTCCCATCGCCGGCGCAATCGTTTGCCTCCATGTCGGCCAGTCCGCCGGCTGTTGGCGCCTCATCCGCATCCTCATCATCGGCAGCAACATCATCGTCATCATCATCATCGTCGTCATCGTCGGCGGCAGCAGCAGCAGCGGCAGCAGCAGCAGCAGCAGATCTGGGAGCGGCGGCAGTGGCTAGCGCTGCTTATGGCTGGAATACGGCGGCCTATACGGCATTGCCCACAAGGTAGGTGTCATATCTCCATCTTACTCTTTCGCTATCCCTCTCTCTCTCTCTCTCTTTCTCTTTGTCTCAATCACTCCCACTATGATATCCGTTAATTTGTTGCATTTCCGGTTGTCTTTGATCTTTTGCAGAACTCAATTTCCGTATGCACAGTACGCCTCCGATTACTATAGCAATGTGGGCGTGGCTGCATCAGCATCGGCCGCTTGGTTCTCCCACCAGGAACGCCTCTATCAGCCATGGTCGTCACAAAGCTATCCAAGCTTCAACTTCGACGACATCGCCTTCCAGACCCAATTGCAACGCCGCTCCGTGCGCTGCACCTGCCCCAACTGCACCAACGAGATGAGCGGCCTGCCGCCCATCGTCGGTCCGGATGAGCGCGGACGGAAGCAGCACATCTGTCACATACCCGGATGCGAGCGGCTCTACGGGAAGGCCTCCCACCTGAAGACCCACCTGCGCTGGCATACGGGCGAGCGTCCGTTCTTATGCTTGACCTGCGGCAAGCGTTTCTCGCGCTCCGATGAACTGCAGCGGCATGGACGCACCCACACCAACTATCGTCCCTATGCCTGCCCCATCTGCTCCAAGAAATTCTCTCGCAGCGATCACCTAAGCAAGCACAAGAAGACACATTTTAAGGACAAGAAGTCGAAGAAGGCGCTCGCCGCCGAGGCCAAGGAGCAGGCGGCGGTCATCAAGCAGGAGAAGTCCGATAAGCTTGCGCTGTCCAAAAAGTCCAGCAAAAACACAACAGCAGCCGGAGGAGCAGCAGTCGGAGGAGCAGCAGCAGCAGCAGCAGCAGGAGCGGGAGCGGGAGCTGCAGCAGGAGCAGCAATCCCCTTGCAGTTCAAGCAGGAGCAGCCGGAGGCGAACAGTGGCAGCACCGGCCTGGGCTATACATCCTATGCCAACATGTATCAGCAGTCGGCCGTTGCTGCCGCTGCCGCTGCAACGGGTCTGCCGCCGCCATTGCCGCCGTTGTTCCAGCCACATCAGCAACAGCAGCAGCAGCAGCAACAACAGAGCAGTAGCAGCAGCTATGAGCCATGGAATATGAATAGTCACACCCACAACAACGGCAGCAGCAGCAGCAGCAACAGCAGCGGTAACAACAGTAGCAACACCAACAACAGCAACACCAGCAGCAACAGCAGTAATAACAATAATAATAATCGTGCCATGGAACAGAATCAAACTACCTCAGCGAATGCCAGAGCAATAACAGGCAGCAGCAGTAGCAGCAGCAGCAGCAACAGCAGCAGCAGCAGCAACAACAACAACAGCAACACAAACAGCAGCAACACAAGCAGCGGCAGCAACATCGGCAGCCATACGCCGCATTATGCAGCCCTGGCCATGCAAAGTGAATCACAGCTGGCTGCCGAGTACGGTCTGACCATGTCGAGCCTGGCCAGCGGTGCCAGCGGTGACATCAACATCAGCAGCAACAGCAGCAACAGCAACAGCAGCAGCAGCAACAACAACAATGCTTGCAGCAGCGCCAATGTTGCATACAGTGGACTGATTGGGTCCATGAAGTCGGAGTACGGCACAGGCAGCGGCACCGGCACCGGCAGCAGCAGCAGCAGCAGCTATGCGAATTCGAGTGAATTTGGGAATAGCAGCAGCTATGGATATGCGCCACATCATCACCATCATCATCATCATCATCATGCAATGCATGCCCACGCACATGCCCATGCCCATGCCCACGCCCATGCCCACGCCCACGCCCATGCACATCATCATCATCATCACAATGCGTGGACAGCCGCCGCATATCATCCGCATGCCACGGCCTAGGATTAAGTCAGGATTTCCATCGAATCCTAATTGTTACAAAAATTCAACAAACAAATTAATAATTTTTTTTCTATATAGTAATTAACATATATATATTTATATATATATATATATATATTGAGTGAAATCGCCATATAATGCATCTTGATCGGATCGCATTCATGCTATCCATATATATATATAGTACATATATATGTATATATATGTATCAACGCCCTTATAATGCATTCTAATCAATCCCCAAATGTGAATCGATATCCTCTAGTTTTTGTTTTTCTAGTGACCTAATTGTTGTTGTCAAGTGAACTAAAAAAAAAAAAAAATATTAATTAAAAAATATATAAATAAATATATATGCATATATTTAATAAAAAAAAAGAAAAAACATATACACAATATACTTAAAAATATATAAATTACTAAAACAACAAAAAAAAAAAAACAACAAAAAAATACCAACAATAATACATCTAAGATAATTTTTTTTTAGATATTTTTTTTTAAAACATTTTTTTTTTGTAGACTAAGTGAAGCATTTTTTTTTGCATGTGTGTACATATATATCCATATTATGTAATATCTAGTATAGTTATTGTAGCATCAAGTTGTGTACCATAAAAACAGTGTAACATTTGTTAATTGTCTTTAAGATAAATTATATAAACAAGCCAGAAAACATAAAAACAAAAAAAGAATTACACACTGAACAAACTAATAAAACAAAATTCAAAATATATATCAAACAAAAAATTGTTTCTTTATTTATCATTTGTATTCCATACAGCTAACAGTCAATCTATCATATCTATGGGAACCAAATAAATATACCATATACCATGATGGGAATTGCTTAGACCGTCTCAACTTGTTGATCTTATGGGGAAACCACATAGATGTGGAAATTTCGCAATAAAATTCAATGGAATAATTTTCATTCTGTAAGATATATATATTTTTTAAATTTAAAATTGTAATTTCTTATATAAAACGCGCTTTAGTTTAAACCTTTATCAGATAATCATCATATTCGTTTTGAATCATTTTCTGTTTGTTAGTTATTCGTATTAAGGTGTTTCTATGAGTAATACCAGAGTTAGGTCTATCAAATTATGATAGTCATGCAATGCTAAAATATTATGTTCAACAAAAATAAAGGTATAAATGTGTGTATCCTTTATACCATATAATATAACGAATCTGTCATCAAGGTATTTAGATTTTAATCAATCGTACAATGTGAATATAATGTAGTAAGTTGGACAACTTACAACAACTATCATAACATAGATATTTCATAGACTTTAAAAGGTAAGTAGAGTATATGTATGTAGATTTGTTGGATCGCTGCTAAAATGTTGAACGGATTAGAGCATGGCAAGCGCGTGAGGCTCTTTGGGTTCTCAGCGGGTCGCTGGTGTCAGGTGTAGCACATCGATTTACTATATAGACTGAGGTAGGAGTGGTCTACTCTTGCCCTGGGATATAAAGAGCGTGAGCAAGTGAGTGAGTCAAGTCAAACGGTATTATTTAGAGCCGCCGTGTAAATGACTAAATCAATTGGGTGTTTTGGGTGTTGTAGTTTGTCTGGTGTCTGTTGCGTCTGTCGTAGAGTCGTTGATCTATTGTGCTAACCCATACTTAAAATTACACTTTCGCTCTGGGTTGTTGTAGTGAAAGAGGGCTCCGAATCTATACATCTAGACAATATATGGCGTATATATGTATTTATGCCCATAATATAGGTAACGGCAAGAGTAACAAAACCGAATACAAAGTTAACATTTTGAAGCCATTAACTGACCAAAACAGAAAGGTACAAAGTGAACCCAGCCCAAAACCTAAACCTAAACAAAAAACAAAAAAAAAAAACAAAAAAAAAAATAAAAACAAGAAAAAAAAACTGAAACATAACTACTCGTAACTTACTCGATGGATATTTGTATTTTACACGCAATAAAAAATAAAAGACTTGAAGAAAAATTAACAAATCATAACATGATCATTTATCATCATTAAGGCGAGAGTTACAGTCCCAGACTCAGGCCCAGGCCCAGGCCCAGTCGCAGTCTGTGCGACTCGCTGCCTCTTTCAGACCTCGACCTCCTCTTCTAAATGTGTATCCCTTTCTCTCTGTCTCTTTCTTTCAGTATGGTTGTTCCCACTTCGAGCCAAAGTCGTGCCATAGCCCCCTTGGCGCTTAAGCTGGAGGCTCATTGTACGGTCAACCGCCACAATGGCCACAACTTCAGTTATAAATCAATCAGATTTATTCGCTATTTAGTATGCAACCTGAGCCGGTGCCAGTGCCAGTGCCGGCTCTCCACAGAAGGTGTAGACTCACAACAAATATAAAAACGCACTAAAACGAAACGAAACCAAATAAAAACACTGAAAACCCCAAATTATTTTGCGGTCAACGCGTCGCATGATTAACGCTCGTGTGAAGCTCTTATCCACACCTAGCACCGCTTTCAAACTCAGATCATCATAAGCTCTATTTCTCTCTTTTTCTCTCTCTCGATATACTCCCCGGCCCAAACCCCGCGACAACCCTGCATTGTCAACACCAACACTTGCCCAACTCTTTGAAACCAAGCTGACCGTGATACTTGGCCCACTTGAGGATTGATTGACACCCTATCATAAATCAAATTTATTTGATTATTGGCAAACAATAAACGATTTCTCCTGCATAATATTCGATCTGATATAAACAAGATATTTCATACTAACAGCTTCAGTTACCATATCAAATAAATTGTAGGTCGATATATTGATGAACCCTGTGATGCTTCCTAATCCTGCAATTGATAGTTTAGGGTTAGCATTTTTTTAATCTTTTATCAATAGTTTAATTTCAAAAAATATATTTATTTTACATCAACATCATATATTCTACAATGCTAACGACCCTAGTACGTTAATATATACTTAGAACCGTTACGATTGCAGTGTTTAATTCTGTCGTTTTGTACTTCCAATAGATGATTTTAATAAAACGTTTTTAATTGTATATATTTATTTATAAATTGTAATTATCATCGATATCAATTATCGAAATCAATTTTTAAAAACACCGAACACACCATACTGCATCCATAAGTTTTATTGTACCCTATTGATAGAATTATTGAAACGTTTTGAATTTCAAAGATTTTTATATAAAAAATAATTATCATATATAAGATCTATATCGATATCATTGATCGATATTGTTGTACTGCACCGAATGTACCGTACTGCACTAAAAATACTGCACTATTGATAGTTTGAATGGAACGCTTTATATTTTATATATTTATATGCCATATTAATAGTAATTAATATTGTTTAAAGTAATTTGTGATGAAGGTTTTACAAATATATATCTCAGATACATGGTCTGAAAATCGGCACATTAAAATTGTGCACACTTCAGATTGACATCTTCATGCTGAGAGTCAATTGGATACAGATACCATAGGCTGCACTCTTAGCGGCCCTACGGCTCTTACGGCCACCGATCAGGGCCTCAAGTGGCACTTGTTGTTGCACGGGCTGCCACAAGGTTCTACGAATTTGGCGCCAACTGACACCACCTACATATCGAATTGAGGTCCTTCAAGTCGGTCAAGGTGCACTCGTATAGTAAGTGTTGTCACACGTTCTTGGCAATCGGGTGCAGGACCCTCTGTAAGAGTTGGGTTCTCTCTCGGGCTCTGGCATAGGCAATCGCTATGACACGCTTCGGGTTTTGGTAGTTAAGCGGTGCTGCGGCTCTTGGATTACCACTTGATCGCTTCTAATTTTAATCAAAGCTATAAATAATACAAATGTTATACAACCAACCACTTGACAGTTGACCGGCCGCACTTTGTGTTTCGGCTTACAAACATTGTGAGAAAGAGAAAGGGAAAGAGAGAGAGAGAGAGAGAGAGAGATAAAGAGAGAGCGAGAGAGAAAGCATAATATAAAATTCCCAACGACCGCCTTTTTCTATGGAATAGGGTTTGATGTTACAGCGATCCTGACAGCAAATTGAGTTGAGATTATCGCTGCTTAGGTCCTTTGACCATCTTTTCTACACTCACTCTCTAACTTTCTCTCTCTCTCTCTCTCTCTCTCTCTCTCTGTCTTTCTCTCTTGGTTGCACTGTGTATGTTTAATATATTAAGCAAGCGTGTCCAAGGCAAATGCGGCTCACAGATCCTTTGACAAAGAAGCTAGGGCAACTGGGAACAAGGACATGAACATGACTTAACTAGAAATTGCTTAACATTTGCCACTTGGTATTTATTAGTGTTTAGTTTCTACAGCATCTCACAGTTTTTCACTTTTCCTTGCCGGCTTAAGACCGTCTTCTTTTTACTTGTTCTTTTTTTTTCTTTCTTGGTTTTCGGTTTTCGGTTTTTGCTCGATGGTTTTAGTTTTCTTTCTTTTTTGTGGGCGTGCTTGACATGGTCATCGGTGATTATAAATTTGTGTGTTTTGTTATTGTTGTGTGTGTTGTTCGGTTGTCTTGTGGCTCTTTTGTTGTTTTTTTTTTGTATTTTTTTTTTTTTTGACATTGTATTGGCTTGTCGTTTATCACAAAATTATTACAGCATATGGCACAGTTTGCCTTTGGCCGAGCCCTTCACTCGTACCCTCTCGCAACATGCAAACGCCCACAAAGCGCTGGGTCCGGGCAAACGGTTTCGCCAAAAGGCACCTACAACCGATATGCCCGTTACCGATATGTTTCTAATATATACTGAAACACACGAATATCTCTCTCTCTCTCTCTCTATATATATATATATATATATATATATATATGTGTATCTACAGGTCCG
>JBANCZ010004131.1:0-10864 GCA_037040025.1 Sphaerogastrella javana | reverse complement strand
ATATCCACCAGACTGAATGTATGCTGCTGATTTATCGTCGGCTGCAGGCAACTGCATGGCACTGTGGCGGAGCTCAGCGGTTTAGTATGCGCATTGGCGTTGTGATGCTGCTCCTTAAACTCGTAGACATCGTCGCTGTTCTGTGACTCGCCATCGCTGCCCAAACCGTTGTAGGTGAACTGCAACGCCTTGGGCTGTAGTCGGCCCTGATTGTGCGGCTTGCCTGGCTGATTGTTGCTGGCGGCACAATTGCAGCGCAGTTTCTTGCGCGGACTAAGCTTTAGCAGGGCACACGCTTGTCGTGACTTACTGAGCAGCTTGAGTACACTAAACAGACTCGATTTAAACTCCTCCATGACGGCCTGACGCCATTCGTCTGCCTTCTGGCGTGAGACATCACAGCGTCGAGCGCACTTCTTGCAGATGAATTCAATGGACTCGGGCAATGTGCTAAGCAGATTGTATTGCTCATCGCTGAGACCCTCACACTTGGAGTGAACCCACTGTTTGCAGTCACCGCATTCCATCATCTTTAGATCGAAATCGTTGTCATCGTAGCACTTCTGGCATATGGGGCAGAAGTTGCCCTTTTTGCGAAGCTTGAAGCAGGCGGTGCACATTGGGAGGTTGCCAACGAACTTCGATACCTTGGTGGTGGCGCAGGATTTACATTTAAGGCAATTAACACAGATGAGAGGACGATCGGCGCCCAGTAGACGCTTGCTGGTGCCCAAGCAAGTGCTGTGATAGTTCTTCTGACACTTCTGGCACTTCACCTTCGATCCCGACGACATGTTGCACGTGTAGCACACCGTGCAACGCGGACAGAGCCAATTGAGTCGTTGCGTGAGCGTATTCGTTGCCGCAGACATGGCAGACACTGGGTTCGATGTGTCCAGCAAGCTGTTCATTAGTGTATCATCGTACGAGCTATGCTTTAGATTATACTCATCCAAGACACAATACTGATGATATGGTTCGCAGCAGCAGGCGCAGAATATAAGCGGATCCAAGCCCGTCGAACCACAAAGAAAGCACAATGCACGCTGTGCTACTGTCTCGGTAACGATCAGTCCAAATCCCGTTTGACACACCTCAGCTGGATCATAGTTCTCCCAGAAGTCTATCGATATTAGCGTCTTCAAGCGGCTCACTTCTTTCTTGGCCAGAGCCCGTCGACTTTGAGCTGTCACAGTAGCATGATGTTGACTTCCAGCTGCATTGCTAGTGAGATCCATGTTGCGTTGCTTTTTGGTGGCCAAAAGTCCGCCGGCATTGGAAGTTACTGTGGCTGCTGCCGCATTGCGTGTCGTCACCTTGCCCTTAGACGATGTTGTGTTTGCTGTTTTCTTAGCCTCTGTTTGCACACTTGATTTGCTCACCTTTGTTTCTGATGGTGCTGCTGCTGCTGCTGTGCTGACGCTCTTGGCAGCTGATGTTATTGTAGATGGGTTTTCTGCTGGCGGCGCCTTGCAACTCTCACAATTGTCGTTCTCATCGATGATCATTTGTACGGGCACAGGCGACTTGGGTTTCTTGTTGGCCTGCGTATCTGCTGTAATCGCCTCAGTAGTTGATTCAGCTGACTCAGTTGCAGCAGCTGCCACTGTGACTTCGTCACCCTCATCGCCAAATGTGGCCAAGGGTTGACCGAGGACAATGGATGCACTGCGGCAAACATGCTTTACGCGCGGACCCTTTAAATCGATGCGTTGCCGTTTGAGATTATCAGGAACTGTGGCTATAGTTGCTGTTGTCTCAGCAGTCTCAGCTTGGCTGTTGCTGCTGGTTGCAGTTGCTGCTGCTGTCGACTGATTGGCGGCTGTTGCTGCAGCTGTTTGTTGCTCGTCCTTCTGTGTGTCGGGCGTGTTGGAATCCGTTGATTTTTTGACTGTCGGACTCAGTGGTTTCTCAGCCTCAAGTTCCCTTGTTCTCTCTTTATCCTTGTCTAGCTTCTCCTGCTTAGCCGCCTTTCTCGTGATTTTATTAGTTGCCGCCGCTGTAGCTGTTGATGTTGTTGATGCTGCTGCTGCAGCTTCACTGGTGCTGGGCACAGGACTGAGGCCAAGTGCTTCTGTTGTTTTCTTTGTGTCAGTAGAGTTGCTAATCTTAAGGAAGAGCGGCTTTTCGAGTATGGCTGGTCGCAGCAACGGTGTACTGCCGAAGGTAACATTATTCTCCGCCAGAGGATTCAATTTGATGGAATTAACAGCTGAGTCTACACTGGATTTCCACTTGATGGTTGTGCTGCTAGCAGTTGCTGTCGCTGCTGTGACACTTGGCGCTGCAAAACGTAAACCTGTGACGGGTGAGAGCAGTTCCAGGGACTTTTCGTTATCCTTGGCTGTAGTCTCCTCTCGCATGCTGACTGGTAGTATGGCACTCATGCGATTTCTATGACCCGTGGGCAGCTGGAATGCTGTCAGGCATTTCTTAAGCCAACATGCCGTGCAGCGTTCCTTGTACAGCTTCTTGAAGTTCTTCAGTTGGCTCTTCGCCGAGAGCAAATTGCAGCTGCTACCTGCTGAGTGTTTAAACCCAAAATTACTAAATGCAATTGGAAATACAATTAAGAAATCGCTGTTAGCTTACCATCGGTACCCTTGCACTGCAGCAGTTGGCTCGAACTGGATGGCATGGACAACTTCGATATCTTGGTCATACGCGATATGAATTTGCGACAAACCTCGCAAGTAATTACGCCATGCTTGCGTGCCAGCGGCGCATCCTTGTTATTAACAGGTGTGGCACAAACGGCGCATGCCTGCGGCATAACTGCAAGTAGAACCAAACGGAATCGTTTTAGAAATTGTTGTCAAACCTGATAATGATCACAATCATACCTGCTGTGCCATTGTTGTGTGAGCCAAAGGTAGCATTTGCACTTGTACTCGCTATAGCATTCGCACTCGCGTTCGAATTCGCATTTGTTGAAATGGCACTTGAGGAGCTTGTGGGCAAGAGCGCAGCTGCATGGAGCGACTTGTTGCTAGCGAAAAGGCCGCTCTTATCCATTTGGAATTGCAGGCGTGGCTGGCGTAAAACAAAGCTGCTGTTCAGTTTTAGGCTCCCAAAACTGGGAAATGCTTCCTTGCCGAGTTTTGCGCCCAAAGCATTGGACGTGGAAATTGTCGCTTCGGCTGCATCGCCTAGACCAAAATAGTTCTTTGTAGACTTTGGCTTGGCATTGGCATCCTTGTTCACAATCTTTCGGCTATGGCTGCTAATGCCACCAACATCCAGGAGACGCTTGTTGGGTTTTATGATGCGTGAAGAGCGTGTGCTACGCTTGGGCAGCACAAAATGCTTATCCATGACCAGCTGCCTGTCATCAACGTCTTTCTCATCGAGACTTGCTGCAGTTTCGGCACTCTTCTCAGAGGCAGCCTCTTCGTTGTCATCAAATTCAGCATCATCGTCAATGTTATCGTCATCCTCGATTTCCTCACTGCTGGCCGAGCTGCAATAATGATTAAAATGTTAAAAAGATGTACTCAAGCGAATGTTGCAACAACAACAAGAGCAGCAACAACAGCGCCTACAGGTTCAATAAATATTTATACAACATAATCAATAATCTTGAACTTGGGGCTGTCATTTGCATTTGCATTTGCAAAGTATATGTAAAAAAATACATTTAATTTTCACTCACCCATCATCGTCGTTGTCATCGGATGTCTTGCGAAATGTGACACCGCCCGTAATGTCATCCTCATCGTCCATTGGGGCGCCAAAGGCGCGCGAAAGTCCAGTGCCAAAGAGGCTCGTTGTGGTTGTTGTGGAGGTGGAGGCGGACGTGGAGGATGATATCGCATCGTTGATGATGGATGACGATGATGATGATGATGATGATGAGGATGATGATGTTGCTGGCACCGATCGAAATTTGAGCGAATTGAGCTTATCGATGTTCGAGTTCTTGTTGAGTATTTTCGATAGAATGGACGGACGCACAATGAATTCGCTGCCTCTGCAATAGTTGAGCGGTCGATTCATGCTATCCTTTTTCATAATGGAAACGAGCGGTACACGATTATCGGGATTGTAGAAACGCTTCACCACAGACTTGTCATCGCTCGTTTCGAGTATGTTCTTAAAGGTGACCGTCTTTTTCTGTTTTGTTGTCGACGATGCTGTCGTTGTTGTTGTTGTTGTGGATGCCCCGGAACCAACACCAGCACCGACACCGGCACCGGCACCGACAGTGGCACCTGAGGCAACACTCGTGGACGCCCCATTCGGATGGGGACTTGATCCACTCGATTTGTGTGCTGCAGCAGCATTGGACCCTTCTGTTTCCAGCTCATTGGTCATTTGGTCGATTGAAGGCTTCAGCTGCAAAATTTATGTTAACGACAAAATTAGTAAAGAAAAAATAAAAATAAAAATAAATCGGTATTATGAGAACTTAAGAGGTACGACCGACTACTACAACTACAACTACCTTCCCACAGCCAATCAATAATTCATGCAAGTAAGTACATGCATGCTCGTAAAAACTTAAACTAAAGCAAGCAGAAGCATAAGCAGAAAGCAAAACACACAAGCAAAAAGAAAAGCATGCAATGCACAAACCAAGGCAGAAAAAATGAACTAAAGCAAAACAAAACAGGGCTCGACCAAGGCAAAGGCAAAGCCAGAAGTCAGACACATAGGGAGAGAGAGAGAGAGAGAGGCAGTGTACGAGGTGCAGAGGGACAGGAGCAAGTGCAACTTTTGGGGGAAAACGAGTTATGTGCAGGTACAGGCAAGCCCCGTCAGTCTAACAGGCCGGCTGAGGCAGTAAGTCAGAGTCAGAGTAAAAGATTGGCGGGAGGAGCGTGGACAGTGGATAGAGAGTCATACGCAGTTTGGAAGAGGAAGAGGGACAGTGAAGCGCGAAAACGTCATAAGAGCCAATTAAACAGGTAAGCGAGCGAGGGAATAGGTAGACAAAGGGTGGAGAGGGGGAAAATGGGACAAGAGACAGGGAGACTAGGGTAACCAGTAACCAGTGTAAGTATAAATAAGCAAGTTCTCCTCATTTTATGTGAGGGTGTGAGCGGTTATAGGGTATGTGTTCGTTTGCAGCGTGTGTGTGTGTGTGTGTGTGAGGGTGTAGTGTGGAAATGGGGAGAGTGCATAATTTAGCGCCCGACTTGACGGGGTTCTTATTTACATTTGCTAAAACATACATATATAGTGTATATATAAAAAAAACGGAGCTGAAATGGGGCAGAGTAAGCAAATAACACGCAACACAAAGGCGAGACACAAAAGAAAAAAATCAGTGAGGAAAATCGGCTTTAACTTATACTACACATATATATGCATTATATACTGTATATATGTATATATAATAAGTATTTATGTGTTTCATTTTTTGTAAGCGTGTGTGAGAGTATTTATAAAGCGGGCGCGAAGCGTGTGTACAGACAGATAGACATTGAGCTAAAGAAATCAACTTACCATTGCAGCGTCTTCGCCTGCCCCTGCATCGACCACATTTGGCTCAATGGAGGCAGCAGCAAAGGGATTCGTCAGCAGGCCAGCAGCTGCGCCAATGCCGCCACCACCACCATCGCCACCGCCCCCGCCCTCTCCGTTCGCCATTGCCAGTGACGACGACGACGAGGACGACGACGAAGACGAGGCGGACGACACTGGCGTCCCAATCCCATTCCCAATCCCCATACCACTACTAGCCGATAACGATGTTGCCATTGCAGCAGTTGCAGCTGAATTTGTTGTTGTTGCTGTTGTAGTAGTTACTGTTGCTATTGTTGTTGTTGTTGTTGTTGCTGCTGCTGCTGCTGGTGTTGTCGTAGGAGAAGCTGACGATGAAGGGCAATTAAGTTGCAATTGTTGTTGCTTAAGTTTTGACGTCGAGGGCAACATCACCTCCGCTCTGGCCAGATTCAAGTTTTTAAATTTTTTATTGCCTCCCTTGCGTGCACGCTGCTGCAACGCACTAAGAGCGGGCACAAAGCCACCAGAGGCGGAGGAGGAGATGGAGACGGAAGTTGGTCCAGAGTTTGCAACTGTTGCTGCTGTTGTTGTTGTTGTTGTTGCCTTCTTGTCATTGCTGCTGTCATCGTCATCATCATCATTGTTGTTACTGTTGCTGCTGTTGTTGTTGCTGCTGTTGTTGTTATGGTTGTTGTTGTTGGCTGTGTCCTCGCCAGCAACATCAGACCCTGAGGCAATGCAGTTGTTGGGTTCATTGCTGTTGCCTTGATTTTTGCATTCCTTGACCTCTGATGCTGCCAATGCTGTGCCATTTCTATGATGACTGCCTCCTCCTTTGTCGTGGCTGCTGCCATTTACATTGCCACCATTTGTAGTGCCTCCTCCGCTGTTACTGTTGCCACCACCACTGCCGCTGCTGCTGCTGCTGTTGTTGCCACTGCTTGTTGTCGATGCTGCAGTATTTGCACTAGTGCCACTGGTCGTAGCGCCACTTGGGGCATTATCATCATCATCGTTATCACAATTGTTGCTCTTCTCACGCGAAGCCGATCCGGCACTCTGTTCGCTCTGTTGCTGCTGCTGCTGCTGTTGTTGTTGTTGCTGCTGTTCCGTTGCCGCTGAGGCCGCTGTGCCCACCGCAGAATCATCCTCCAATTGTAGAACACTTATCCGTTTGCGATTAATCGACTTGGATGGTTTCCCGGGGAACTTGGAGCGGCCCATAATAAACGCACTTGCTGTTTATTTATTTGCATTTGCAAATATTTTCTTGTTGCACGTTTCTAGCTTGCTTTTGCTTTGTTTTTCTTTTATTAGTTTTCTTTTTAGCTACGTTGGCGGCACAACTTTCCTTGCCAAGCCAATGCTGTTGCCAACACGAAAAAAGCGAGAGAAATAAATACAAAAAAAAAATTTAACACAACAATTTTCACGTGAGTTCAGGCCAAAAAGACCGGTATTAGCCATATGCAATGCAACCAAAAAAAAAAAAAAAAAAGAAAGAACAACAACAAAGGCAGCTTCGGGTCTATATGAGAAACAACGTCAGCAATGCCTGTAAGTAACCAAATGGCGTTTGGAATGCATCAATATAATGACCCCCCTTTGTCCACTCTACCACTCACTCTCTCCCTCTCTCGCTCTCTCTCTTTCTCTCTCTTTGGATTCTTGTTGTGGTTACCAATTCCACTCGAGTCTTGACTCCACTTCACTACAATACTCCACTATACTATACACTACACTAAACTCCACTCGTATCCACTCGAAGCAATTCGTTTCGTCTCGTGTTGCTTCGTCTCGTCACGTTTCGTTTCGTCTCGTTTCGTTTCGTTTCGTATCGTTTCGTTAGTTTGCTCGTTCCTGTTTCGTTTAGCTCGTTTTCGCGCGCGTTCCTCGCTCCTTGCATTGCAAATTACAACTACTAAGCCGAATGTGACGTCGACGCGTCAAAGCGGCAGCCGCATTATTGCCTGTGCTCTCTCTCTCTCCCCTTCTCTGGTTTTCTCTGTCTGTTTGCTACTCTCTCTCTCTCTCTCTGTTGCTACTCTCTTTGGCCTTTGTCTCTCCCTCTCTCTCTTTCTCTTGTTTTGCATTCGTTTTGCTCTCGCGCTCCTTACGCGCTAAAGGTGCAATTGCAGCTGCCTTTGTCTCGGCTTCGGCTTCAGCTTCGACTTCTCTGTTCACTCCACTTCGTTGTTGCATTCCTGCTGACGCTCTCTGCTCACTGTGCTCAGCTCACTCCAATGCCACGTCTTGCGTGACCACCAGCACACACCACCAGTGGCACCACCTTTACACGCTGCTGCTACCACTAAATATAGTTTTAAAAAAATCGTCACAAGGAGCCAGAAAATAAAGAGGAAAAAAAGCAGCAACAACAACACAAAGGTTTGCTGTTGTTGTTCTTGTTCTGCTTCTTCTTCTTCTTGTTCTTGTTTTTGTTGTTGTTCTTCTTCTTGTTGTTGTTGCTTCTGCTCTTTAGCACGCGCTCGTTTCGTCTTCGTTTGCAGACTCCTTTTTGAGCAATTGTCGCGCCCTTCCCTTCATACACAGTAATTCCTCGCACAATTGCCCTATCTCTCTCTTTCTCTCTCTCTTTGTCTATCTCTATCTCTATCTCTACCTCTCTCTCTCTGCCTGTCTGTCTGTCTGTCTGTCTCTTTGGTGGGACGTCTGCTCTCAGCCGTGTTAATCGCACTGTTGTTCGGCCCCGTCAACGTTTCATCGATGTTTTAAGTGGTTTTTCTACTTCAGACTTGAACTTTTTCTCTTTCATTATTTTCTTCTACTTCGCAGGATTTTCTTGTTTTTCATTGTTGTTATTGCTATTGCTAGCGCTGTTGCTGCTGTTGCTTTTGTTGTTGTTTCTTTCTTTCGTTTTGCTGGAAATTGAAATTCTTACTGTTGTTGTTGTTGTTGTTGTTGTTGTAGCCCACTACCCTGCTAAGTGGTGGGTTTTCCTTTATGACTGTCTTTTTTTTACGACAGTATTTTTCTTCTACTTAGTTTTTTTGTTGAATGTTTTCTTGTTGTTCTTTTGTTATTGTTGTTGTTATTGTTGTTGTTGTATTTTTGGTTTTTCGTTTTGCTTTATGGTGACGCGAGAATGAAAATTCTTCTTTTTGCGCGTTTAGTTTTTCTGCGTTTTGAGTTTTTGCTCGTCGCATTTACAATTTTCCACATTGCTGTACTTTCGCGGAAAGATTGCTCAACTCTGGTAGCAGTACGATGCCTGCTCTGGCCTCATCATCATCATCATCATCATCATCATCATCATCATCATCATCATCATCAGAATCAGAATCATAATCATAATCATAATCATGACATCATGATCTTCATCTTGATCATCATCATGCTGATCATCATCATTGTTGTCGAACTACATCATTACATTTACCACTACACACAATCTCTCCCGGGACTCTTACACTATCACACTTTTTGCGCATTGGCTTTATATTTTTCTTCTTTCTTTTTTATTTGTTACTTTTCGCTGCTATTTTATTTTTTTTTTTAGTTTTAGAGCGCGCGCGATTTCTTGAATCTGGAAAAATTATTGAAAAAAGGGGGGAAGAAAGAAAACAAAGTAGAAAATATATTAGTTCGCTTCGTTGCAGTTGGCAAACAAGTTGAGCTTTTTTTTTTTCATTTCATTTCGTTTCTAAGTGTGGGTGAGTGAATGAGTGCGAGTGTGAGTGCGAGTGTGAGTGAGTGTGCATGTGCATGTGTTTGAGTGTTGATGTTGGCTCCGTTTGCAGGAGCCACATGAGACGCTTTAACCATGTTTGTGAAATACTTAATGGATGATAGAATGAGAATGAGAATGCGAGAATGAGAATGCTAGAATGAGGTGAAAAACGTTCAAATGCGTGAGTGCCTTCTCCTCCTTGTACCGACCTCTTTCTCGCTCCCTTTCCCACAACAAATGAATAGTTTTTTTTTTTTTTTTTTAGCATTCGTTTTCTTGTTGTGATTTTCCTTCACGTCTTGTCGCAGTTTTTCTTTTAACTAGTTACTGCACAATTTACTAGCTTGAGCTTTGCTTTTGCTCTGCCTGCCTGCATGCATGACTCAGTTCGTGCATAGGTGATTGTTTTTTGTTGTTGTTTCTTTATTTTTCTTTTATTTTTTTTTTTAGCTATTCGTATTTATATTTGTATTTATGTAGTAGTTGTAAGAGGTGTTCGTATTTGCCTAGAGGCACACGACCCGGCAACGGTAACGGCACAATTGCCAGCACACACACAGTTCAGTTACTGTTTCTGGCTTCTCGCTCTGGTCACTCTCTCAGTGCAGTTAGCCAAGCTATTTGCCAGTTAGCTTAGGCCAGGTTAGCCAGTTTGCCTGTATATTTTTTTTTCTACTTTTTTTTTTTTTTACTAGTTAGTTATGTAGCTAGTCAATCTTGTCAACTGTACTCCAACTGTAAGTGCAGTTTTGCTTGATTTTATTTTTATTTTCTATTTTTTTTTTCGTTTTGTTTTGTTTTTTCTCTCTGTTGTTGTTGCTGTTGCTTTTCTAGTTAGTTGGCAGCAAAAGCTAGTCAATAATTGAGTTTTCCATGCTCACATAGGCTAGTGAATAACTGACTGAATAGCTGAATGACTGACTGTGTGAATGAATGACTGTGTAAGTGAATGATTGAATGTGTAAGTGAATGATTGAATGTGTTGTTGTTGCTGCCTGTTTTTTGCGTTTCATTTGAGGCTTAAAGTGCGCATTGACGTTTCGAGTTTTCCTTTTTATCTTTGCGACATAAGCAGACATGATGTAAGCCCACATGCACATAATTAGATTGTCTTGACTAACGCACTCATACACACACTCACACTCAATCATACTCACACATCCGTAAAGTGATTAAACTAATCTAATAATTGAATACAATTGATACGATCTAGTTCAGCTCATTTGCTCTGAAAGATTTGATTTGTTGCCTCAGATTCTTTCGGATAATCATGGAATTGTTTCAACTAAATTCGATTACTATTTCACAATTTCACAAAATTCTTTCATTCAATTTATAAACTTCATAGTTAGAGTGATTAATAAACCCATTTATAGAGTTAGCCCTGGTTAAATTAATGTCGATTCATTAGAAGAATATGATTGATATGAATGCTTAGATTATGGTAAGGGATGATCATAATGATGTTGCATTTATGTTGAATGTGTAATCAATAAACCAAATGAAATTGATATAGTGTCAATTGAATGTATTAATGATGATTATAATGATGCTAATGATGATGATGCTGATGATGATGATGACGATGCACATATTGAATTGTTTCAGCAAATAACACATAGATATGATAGATGACATAACAAACTAAAGGTTAATTCGCTCAAGCTCAAAACAATTGTCAACAATTTAATGCCCCTAGACTCGCTCGCAAAACTACGCTTTAAA
>JBANCZ010004130.1:0-10865 GCA_037040025.1 Sphaerogastrella javana | reverse complement strand
ATTCCTGAATAATTATGGCTCGGTGCGACGACGCGTTATCATCATGCAAAATCCACGAATTGTCTTTCCATAAATCTAGCCGTTTACCGCGAACATTCTCACGCAAACGCCTCAATACACCGAAGTAATACTCCTTATTCACTGTCTGACCTTCAGGAAGAAATTCTGAGCGCGCAACACGATAATCGAAGAAAACAGTGAGCAAACTTTCCGGGTACTTTTTATACAGAAGGTAATCGATAATCGATTTCTTCAATTGATATCGATAGTAAAAATCGTTAATCTACATTCTATATCGATAATCGACATGCAAGTAGGTGTTTGATGCAAATCTTGATATATGTTTCAAATCACAACCTTCTAGCTTCAAAGTCCCACCTTTTAAGCCAATTTTAATGTTTCTGATGTCCACCATTGGAAATTTAGGAGTATCCAAAATTTAAATTTACGAGTAGGTGTATAATGAATTTTTGCACATATGTGCCAAAGCACAACGTTCTATCTCCAAAAGTTTTGGTATTCAAATCTCGGGAAGTGGGACCAGGTATCCAAAATGTGAAAGAGATAGTAGATGTATAATATGAAACTGCATATACGTGCTAAAACAGAACATTCTATTTTTAATAGTGCACTTGTTATCCCTATTTCAAGTTTTTGGTATCCAAATCCAAGAAACGGTGAAGAATGCAAATGTGCACCTATGTTCCAAAGCAGTATATTCTAGCTTCAAATTTGCGCTCGTTATGGCGATTATAAATTATTGGAGAGACAATTGCGAGGGAGTGCCGGAAGGTATCCAAAATTTCAAACAAACTTGATCTGCTTAGACTCTCTTGCAATGTTCGTGCCAAATATGAATACTGTAGCCGTTTTAGTTTCCGAAACCCAGGTGTTCATACAGACGGACAGACAGCCGAACATGGCTTATTCGACTCGGTTTCTCATCCTTCTGCCATTTACACACAAATTGACTTTGCACAAAGTAAATAGGCCATTTAGTGATTTTTAAATACATGGTCTAATAAAAATTCATTTAATACTTCAATTTCGCTTTGAATACATTCCCGAACTTAACAACATGTTTTTTTTTTTAGGTAACAGGGGATCTAAACTCTAGAATTGATGCTTAACAGTCTTTGAATTGATAACTGTAATTAGAATTGAAATTAACAGGATTTTTTGGGACATATACATAGGAATACGACTGTTATACATGCAAAAGTATAAGTAACTATAGCACACCATCGTGGAATTTATGGCATGCTACCATGAAACGCAACCCTGAGAAATGTAACTGTGTAAGGAACAAAAACAAGGACGTGAAAAAATATAATATTGTTATACAGCAACTGTTATACTTAATGGCAAAGTTTCAAACATTCGCAGAGTTTGTTAAAGTCCTTTTATACAGACTCCCATTGCATTTTATGTTTACCCGTGTCACGTACACATGTTGAATACGTATAATACAGAATATCACACTTTATAACAGTATGTATGAAAAGTACGAGTTCAAATATCCCTATACACAGTAGCACATGCATCCTTAGCTGTTCCCACTGCTTACCCTACCCTTTTCACCAACGATTGCCAATATATGCACCGAAACACTTTCAGACTACAATTAGTTGCAAATTTCCACTCCGAATTAGGATTGTGTCAAAATTAGCCAATATCCACACTATCACAGATTATCCGAACAAATGAACAGGATAAACCAGTTGAGAGTTTTATAAATTTCTGCACCATATAATAATGTACTTAATGTACTACATATTTCAAATTTTATTGACATACGTCACTTTAAATTAAGGTTGCCAATAGAGATAGATAATATGATAAACAAAAAAATTCTTCATTTGTATACCATTCTAATCCATTCATAACACTGTTAAATATGCATATGTGAAAATATTATATACTAAACTGACGAAAAGCTGAAATAATTTCTCAAAATTGAAATATGCAATAAAATTATTATTGAAATAAACATTAACGTTCTTACGTGTTTGACTGTCTTACAAGAACGTATATTTACAATAAGTTGTATCACATAAATGTAGCAAGTTCATCAACCATAATTGAATATTAAGTTTCAAACCATTTAAATGTATAGTATATAACAGATAGAAAATAACCACACCGCTGTAGAAGAGTGCTCTTATACAAACAAACAGTCACACTTATATTTCAACATTCCAGATAGTATTGACACAAACCTAATTGTGGTTTATTTACTTTTCATAGCTTTGGTTTGTAAATCCAATGCTTTGACTATTCGGTGCAATAACCGGGGCAGGACTAAAAATACTATAAACAGGATATAAAGGAGCGAATTCGTTTAGTCCAAAGGCATGTAACTCCTCCTCGTTTATATTTCCGCGCAGGGTATGCTTTGATTCCTCGTACTTGGGGGACGCTGTTCAGATCGTAAATTTTCATTATTATATAGCATTGACAGACATTCGAAATATATCTTACCGATGTCCAATATTAGTTCATTAGATATGGCGGTCACGATGGGCAACTCATCGATTGGCGATTCGTAGCGTGCGCTGCGTCTCGGTGGCTGTTGTTGCACCACACCAGATGCCGATCCCCTTCCGATACCCAAAGGCCAGGTACCTATGGTTATGGGCATGGTGATCAGCTGCTGCTCCCGCAGACTCTTGATCAAAGCCTCCGCCTCAACCTGATACGCGATCTGTATCAAATTGCACAAATTTAGACAAGTAGGCGGTGTGCTTGGCACCGTCATATCAATTGTCAGCGACCGTGTGCTTCGATGCAGCACGGCGTCCGCCTTGGCTTTGGCAATCACAAGGCGATCCACTCGAGAGTGCTCCGGAGTCAAACTGAAATACCTCACCAACATTACCAATGAGAGCCTCACTTCCGATATATTTACATTACTATTATTGATCACTAGTACTGTAACTGGAATACGCTGACCGGGCACATAACCAGTCTGAGGCAGATTTAATTCAATTTTAATGGGATCTGTTTTGCAGGGACCACAGCAGAAAGTGCGATAGTTCTCACTGTGTGCAACCGACTGAAGTAGATGTAGTATAATAGTATATTTTAGATATTCAGAGCAAAATTAAAAAATGTCATTCGAAAGTTTACCTTTAATTGTGGTGTTTCTCTGTTAAGATCCATCATTTTCAGCACTGTTATGCCATGTGTATAGGCTTGATCAAATTTCCACGGTCTGATTAATAAGACTTTGACTATATAGCGAATGCAGCCGTAACGTCCTTCAAATGACGACGGACATTGATAGGGTAGTTGGCAGGCAAAATTATAATTGTGTACACCTGCCTGTATGGCATGCCTGTCATTGGCTGTTGATAAACAGAAATTATCATAAATTTCCAATTTCAAATATATGTGTACATATATATCCACGGTCTTACTTTGTTCAGAGCCCAACAGATATGTCTGTGAAGAGAGGTATTCCTCTCTACCAGAGAACAGTTTCGTTGTTGCCATTCGTCTTTCACTCCATTTGGTTATAGAATATCCAACTACCTTTACAATGGCCGCTGTCGATAAGAAAATGGTTTATTATTAGAAATTTAATAACAAAAAAATCTTGGAATTTAACTTTAAAATAGTAAAAAATCGAATAATTAGGTGCTTTTAAATTTACTTTTAATTTTAAAAGTTATAGGACAAGTGTCGCTCTGCATCTTTATAATTCAATTGGATATAATCGGTCTCATTTACCTGGAATGCTTACAATAGAAAATCAAACCTCCCCAAAATTTATGAATCCTTAAAGATCATGAATAAATTCGAAATCATTGAAATAGATTGACTACTTGAACCTGAACACAAGATTTCACTATTGAAATGTTGCTTATATTGTAGGCGAAATAAAACCACATTCCTTCTTTTATGGTTGTTATCTTGTTATGTCTAGTAAAATACCGAAAAGTAGGTACGGTTCCCGACATTAAGAACCGTCTGTTTAATTTTAAAAGAGCAGTCTAATGTTTTCGGACAGTGTGGTCTTATCGCTGCAGTTTCTAAGAGTCAGCACAGTATTTTCGAAATAGTATAGTATAGCATAAGCCAATTGGTTAGTAGCTATATATACACATTTTTTAATTTAAAGTCGAAATAATTTGATGGCCATGAACCAAGTTAAGTTTCAAAGTTAAGATGATCAAACGGACATGAACGTACAGAAATTTTCGTATGTGCGATTTCTTAACGAATGTGATCAAACGTTTTGTTTCTTGTGCCCGATAACATTATTGGATTGAAATTTACGTACTTCTTGTAGTAATAGATATCTCTAATCATTATCTATAATCCATATCCATAATCAAAACCGATAATAAATATTGATATTGATTTTTGCAAAAAGTTCATAAACCCTTATGTGCTTTTTAATATTGGGTCAGTTGTACCAAGCACAAGTATTTACTACCTGTATCAATGTCATAGTATTTATAAATACACATTGTTTTTAGTCGTTATCAGTAAATAGGTATCGCAATCGACCAAGCATTAATAAACTTCAAGAAGACCTATAATTTGCGAACATTCAAATATTCGTGCGCACAATCTTCAATCACAAGTGTTTGCATTTACGTTTAAAGAGAAGATAATTACGCATATACCATATTCGTATCCAAATACCTTGAACCTCCTTGACCTTATCCGACTTTAAAATCACACAACCACTCATCAACTGCCCGGCATAGAAGGTTCCATGTATGTTATTATCAAAGCTTATTTCACACGTAACAACCATATCGATATGACCTCACACAATACCATACGAATATCTAACAGAGCTCGGACCACACTCCGAACCACATTTACGCTGCGAGACGACTAGCTGTAACTAAAATTCAAGTATTTAATGTGAATACTATGAATACCAGTATAGTGGGTAGTCAGTGATAAAGTTGACGTACTCTGAGCTTTGTTGTTGTGGGTGAATTTAGATAAGCGGTAAGCTGAAAAAGCTTCAACCAGGAGACGCAAGTGCATATCGTATACCGTATACGCAACGAAGTGGAATTGGAATGTTAAAAGAGTTATATTCCGCCTCTAAAGCAGTATTTAGTTATCGTAAGTGTGCAGACCTTGACAGTGTACGATGAACAATCCCAAGTTTACTCTTAAATATTATTGATAAGGCGTGCCAATACACTATGAAAAACGATACGAAGTACCTATTCCAAACTTTTATGAATAAAGCAACCACCGGTCAACAATTGAACTTTTGCAGTCGTTTCTTTAATACAAATTACATTTAAGTAAATTTGTAACAGTCCAAATTTCTTTGATATATCTGTGGTAAACCTCGCTAAACACTTGAGATGCAATAAATTTTTAGACAATGTGCTTAAAAACACAAAGTTGATTTGTGTGTAACAGGCAGAAGGAGGCACGGGAGACCCCATAAAGAATATATATTCTAGATTAGGATGAGAAGCCGAGTCGATTGAGCCATGTCCGTCTGTCCGTCTGTCTGTCTGTCTGTCTGTCTGTCTGTCTGCCCGTCTGTGTGAACACCTAATTTTCGCACAAACATTGGTGTATGGGCGAAACAGATCAAGTTTCTTTCAAATTTTAAATACCTATCCCCACTCCTGACATATTTGGGAGCCCATAATTTCAAATCGCCGTCACGGGCGCCAATTTCAAGCTAGAACGTTCTGCTTTGGAATATAGGTGCACATATGCGCTGAATTTCATTATACACCTACTCTTATATTTACATTTTGGATACCTATCCCCAAACCCCCACTGGTGGATACCCTAAAGCTTAAAATCTGCTTACAAAGTGCACACATCTACTTTTATATCAATTACGGTTATCAATTATCGATTAATGATATCGATTATCAATTTTAATTATCGAAATCGATAATCGATAAAACTAAACAGCACCGAAAATACAATACAGCTCCGAAAATCCATATCACACCAAAAATACTATTCAACTCCAAAAGTACTATACTGCCCCAAAAATACTAGTCTGTTCCGAAAAGACCATACTGTTCCAAAAAACTAAACACAGGGTCCCTACTGTTGGGCCAGTCCCTACTGTTGGATATTTTTTAACAGTAAAAATGCGTCTGACAGTAGTTTATTCGGGGCAGAATTGTATTTTTGTTACTGTATAGTGGTTTTGATATTCGATTTCGATAACTGACATCAACAATCGAGATCGTGAATTGGTTGTCGATAGAATTACTAGGTTTTAAATAGCATTCCGCACATATATAAAAATCAACAAGTAGTCGGCGCATACAAAAAGACCCTAAAAGAAAAATTGTCAAACAAAAACAAGGTCCGGTCCAGACATAAAAACAAGACCCATTCATAGTTCATCTTGAAAACTAAAATCAATGCTTAATCCCACGATCGCCCAAATCGCTCATCGCTCGAATCAAATTGCAAACAATGCAATTTTCCTTATGTACGTAATAGTAATAAAAGAGAAATATATTCTATTAAAATAGTCATAAACAAGAGCCACAATGTTATCAGTCTCTTAAACTGTCTCTATTAATAATACATTACCTGCAAATAAGTAGTCAATTTCTGGCTACATGCAAGTAAATCCGCATCCAACTTCGTTTTTGGCGACTTATAAGTTAATAATGCTCTTCGAAGATTATAACTAAATAAATTGTTATCATTTAAACTGAATTATACTAATTAAAGTCTCGCTAACTTCGAGCCTTGTTGTAACTATGCAAGTCTAAAGCCCACGCGACTAGATATCAAACTTTGATTAACTAACGCAACTAAACATTTTTTTGGGATAGTACAGTATTTTAGGAACAGAATAGTATTTCCGGTGGGGTATGGTTTTTCGGTGTTGTGGAGAAGTGGGGGCAGGTATTCAAAATGTGAAGAGACACTAGATGTATAATGTGATTGTGAATATATGTGACAAAACAGAACCCTCTCTCTTTAAAATTGCATCTGTTATTCGTATTTTTGATTTTATTAGAAATCCCCAATTGCGGGGGAGTGGTGGCAGATATCTAAAATATGAGAAAAACTTGATTGCTTAGACATTCCACCAATGTTCGTGCCAACTGTAAATTCCGTAGCACTTTCCGAAATCTAGGTGTTCATACAGACGGACACACAAACAGGCAGACAGACAATGGACATGGCTCAATCCACTCGGCTTCTTAACCTGATCTGCGATCTCCTTCTGTCTGTAACACATCCATCGACTTTGCATAGAATTAATAAACTTTTTAGTGTATTTTAAATAGAGGGTCTAATAAGTGTTGGTATAAATAGGTACCAATTATTATTAATTTTCGCGTATAATTTGATATTTTGCTTGCAACGTCGCTTATAGAAGCAGGATGGTCATGTGGTTGCTGGATGCGCGTCTGTTGCCTTTGAGCATCCGATCGACAGTAACGTTGCTAATTACTCAAACTGGGATTGGATGGAGCACAAGGACGAAATGGTGACTTTTATAAGCTCTGACAGCCTGTGGTCTATTAGCGTTATATACTCAAAGCCAAGTGCCCTTGTTTACATTTGTTTCATTATTATGCTCCATAGGTGCTGATGGCAATGGCATATCGAATATCGGGTATCGTGGGTAAAAGTTGCTGCCATCCAAAGAGACCGTGTTTGCGGATGGGTCTTCCCCCTTGTCATTAACATTGGTAGGACCATCAGCGGAGCGCATATGTACAGCCTCCTCATAGTTCGGTGGCGCTAAAAGATAATAAAAGAAGCTCTTACATTTAAAAAAAAATGAATGTGATTTCAATACACTCACGTAGATTGCCAGCTGCAGCCCATGGCATTTCAAGATCGGCAGGGGGTGCTGTGGCTATTTCTGTAAAGGCCGTTACGTCCAGTGGCTGACTTTCCAAAGCACGGGGCTGTATGTGTGTGTGCTCAGATAAGGGAATCGTACCAATAGTTATATTCGATTTAACCTTTTCATTGCGATGCCAACCCTTGACTCTAGCCTCTATCTCTACATAGTAGGCAATCTTAATGATGCCGCATAGATCGATACATGTAGGCGGCGTTGCAGGAACAACCAGCAAGTAATTAAACTGTTTGTTACAATGATTTGGAACAGGGTCTCCCATTAGTTTTGTAACAACAAAGCGCTCCTCTCGGCAATGCCTTCGTCCAAAATGATCGGCGAAATATGTAACGAACATGACCAAACTGATTTGCATGGCCTCGATGCGAATGTGACTGTCATTGGACACTAACATGCTTACAGGTATCGCTTGACCAGGCACGAATCCCGTTTGACTCAATGTTAGCTCAATTTTAAGTGGCGCAGATTGGCAGGGCCAACAGCAATAGGTTTTAATGGCTTCAGAATGAGATGGTACCTTTACAAAATAGATATTTGTAAACATATTTTCTTTTGATTGGTCTTCAACACAGAAAATACTCACTCTTAAAACGGGACTGTTATAGTTTAAATCCATGAGCTTGAGTACTGTTAAACAACGTGTATAAGATTGATCATATTTCCATGGCTTGACCATTGATACCTTAATCATGTAGCGCACTCTCCCAAAGTGTCCCTCTATAGAGGACGGACAACTTATGGGTATTTGACAAGAAAAATTATAAATATGCACTCCCGGCTGAAGGGATACTTCCGCTAATAGAGAACATATATTGTATGAGTTAATTTACAAAATACGTAGCAACTCTTAATAGCACTTACTGCTTAACGGAGACCCTATCAAATAAGTTTGTGACGCTATATAATCTTCACGCCCTCGAAAAATATCGGTGGTTTGATCTTTGCCGGAACCTCGTGATTCAGTCCAGTAGGTTTCGGCATAGCCATTAATATTTAATGTAAGTGCTGAAAGGAGAGAAGTTAACAAATAAAACTAAGATCAAAATAATCACGATCATACAAAAAATAGGAGAAAAAATATACCGCAGTAGGTTGTATTTAATATAAAGTTATTCCTATTTTTCCTATTTTCATTATAGTAGGCCTCTTTAATTGCGTGAGCGTGTTAAAACATAGGTACAGACGCACAGACAGTAGCATAAAGACTATGCATAAAGTTATTATTTATGTTTTAAAATCACAGGGTCTACAAATTTCAAATTTATTAACACTATGTATTTTCTAAAAATAAACATATTCAATTGTTACTACGAATTTCTAAAATACAACCGGTCTAATACTCCTTCAATATTTAAATTGAGCTATTAGATAATCCTAGTAGGTAATCACCAAAGTGAAATATTTCTTTGAATCCGAAATGACCATTTGAACTCATCGCTCAATTCACCAATTAGTATAATATCATACTAATCTGTTTTGTATAATCTATCACTATACAGAATTGTCATATTTTAGCACGTGCCACTTATTTTATAGGTAATGATTCACATTCAGTCAGAGTTCTCTCAAAATTTACAATGTTTGGGTCTGGAAGGTAAATAGCTGTCGATTAGATAACGATATGAGTCATTGGGGAAGAACACTTCAGATAATACAAATAGAAACATTGCAAATAAAATTGCAATACATACAAATTGCGACTTGACCTTTACCTTTCATTAGTTTTTGTTTGTCCAGTTTTAGTGTCACTGTTCCTGTTATAACTTGACCCGCAAAGTAGGTGCCATACGGATTATTCTCAAAGTCTATTATGCAGGTAACACCCATTTTCGGATCTTTTCGATTTTAGACGTACTGCCTGTATTTACCAACTGCTTGTTGACAGACTCGATTCTATCCCTTATACAATCAAATTCACGAGCAATTTCGACTTGCCGCAACCAGCAGGCAACACAACTAATTTTATTGTATTTGAGACCTTATGATATACCGTTTATGTTTATGTCAGTTATCAGTTTCGCATTTTCAATGGTCCCGTTTGGTCAATTGAAACATACTGAAAATGAAACAACATTATCGACTCTCTTCTCTTTAGCTCGTCAAGTTAGATAACGAGCCATGAACAGTTTTCAGAACCTGTACATAATTATTACACAGGGTAGCTACACGCTAGGCTTCTACAGCACAAAATAATCTGTAAAGATTGTGAAACTACTAAATGAATCTAAGAGGCAAAAGTAAAGATGATATATCGCATAAAGTATACATTTGAATGAATTAATAGAGCCATATACTTTATTTTTCAGACCCTGAGCCTAAAAAAATCGAAAGAATCTTTGTAAACCTTCTGCAACGACTATTTGGGTGTAACATGCAGAAGGAGGTCTGACATGGTATACAATCTTGTCAGGATGATAACCCCAGTCGATTGATGCATGTCCATCTAAAAGAACAGTTCGATTTTCGAATCTAGAGTTTTCATAATACTGTTTCAAAAACACAAAAGACAGGGTCTGTACTGTTTGATATTTCATTTTTATTTTTTAATGTCTTATTACAAAAATTGCAGCAGTAACAAAAAGAAAGGAAACGAGAAATTATATATTTTAACATTAATTTTAAATATATATATGTAACTGTTCGTATCTAAAATATCTCAAGAGCTTAACTTTAAAAAAATTATGTTTTACAGAGTCATTTAAAAACTGGATTATTTTTTAAAAAACATTCTGTCTTCATTCTGTTTTCTTTGCATAACTTAAACTACGATCAGCTGATCTCGGTAAACTATTATAAGTATCAACACAACAGATGTCGCAAAAACTTTCAATTGAATATAATTAATATTGCAGAAAACGAAATAAACAGAAAAGACATTTTATCAATTGCAAAACAGAAAGGAAGTATCTCAAACTAGCCTTGTTGTCAAACATTTATGTAATAAAAAATATCCAACAGTAGGGACTGGCCCGACAGTAGGGACCCTGTGTTTAGTTTTTTGGGGCAGTATAGTCTTTTC